>CM060957.1:64296186-64458686 GCA_030765055.1 Mantis religiosa | reverse complement strand
AGATTTGCAAATTTACTAGTTTCATGGTAGTAAATAACATTATCAGGTTCGCAATACTTCATTCAGTATAATGAACTATGTTGAATTCTTGGAGGCTGCCATTAAATTGTTTTCCCTACTCACCGTCACCCTATGCAGCCGATTAGAAGCTTATGTTTGATTTGTCATTTGTTCTGCCGTACTTTGTAGGGTTCCGCATTATCACCCCACTTAGTAAACCAACTGACGGAAATGCTAGCATGCCTTGTATATGTATATGTTAAAGTATTTCTTAACCTTTGGCTCTGAGTGAAGTGGGGAAGACTTACAGAGGCTGTGCATTAATAATAAAAATGTAATGCATTAAATACCTCTTGAGAATCACATTTTCAATCGAATATAAACTGGCTGGAGCATATGCATTCTGTACAATAGTAGCGGATAGAGAATTGTGTCAGTGTTGCGTTTCATATTTTTCTGTAATGAACCATTTTAGTATCATTATCATCCGCATTATTACTCAGTGATGGATATGACAATATAATTACGGCACGCCACTGTCTACACCGAGATTTGGGAACCCGTGCGTGCGTGTAATCCTACAGATAGCGGACGATGGCCGTTCTGATTTATGATTTGCCGTTGCAACGTTTCTCCTCTCATTTCCCGCCTCTGCTTCGTCTGCTACAGCTCAAACTAACACGTGATAGAGCAAACAAAAACTGGCGATATCTATATTTCATATTACAATATCGGCCAGAATAAGCAATATTAAAACAAAACGTTGTTATTAACTACCTCATTTTAGTGCTTATTTACGTTCTAACCCGTTCTCTCTCTGTAAGTTCAAAGAATTATTACCAGTTTTACCCAGGGTTGGCGATAATAGTAATATTAAAGTTTAACGGAAGGAGAGACTGTATTTGTTCGTGTAATAAATGGCATACAGCAGGATATAAAACAGCTGCAGATTGGCCGATAAGTCACATAGGCGATAAAACCTGGCGATTCTAACTGGTATGTAACAAATTTGACACCATAAGCTCTTTTGTAAACTGTTCCACTCTCAAACACATCTCACCAGTAGATTAAGCTGTTCGGCTGCGAAAATCCTATTGACAAATAGCCCTACCTTTCATGGAGACCAATAAAATATGCAATTGTTAGCGAATTTTCTCTATTAAGGAGAGCTCTGAACAAAAGAGATATTAAAGCTGTGTAAATATCAAAATATCCACACCTCGTGAAGAGTTAATTTAGACATACAAGCCTTCCTAACTGGATAGAGAAATAGAGGATCTAAAAATTCTACAAGAAAATACTACAAAAATGTGCTTCGTTATGACTGACATTCAGCTAATCCAAAACTCCTTTTCTCTCTTATCTTTTCTATTAACCATAACACTCCACAAACATTGTTCAATTGTTATAGTATATTTATATGGAACATACAGGATCCTGAGAAGGTAATTCAGAAGCATATCGATAAGCCACTTAACACACTCAAAGCGTACTGTTTAAATCGTTTTATCGATAAAATGATTAATAACACTAGGGAACACGTTTTTTGTACCCGAAACAAAATAGGCTAATTCTTAAGCAAAATGACTAGCTGATTCCAAAAATGCCTCTGGAAATGCTGTATCACGTAACGTTTTTGAGATATTCTTATTCCTATTCTTTTATATAAAATTACAGAAATGAGGTATGATACCAACTCATATTGACTTAATTTAAAATAATAGCCATTGACTCTTCTAAATACAGCTTAAAGGCAGTGTTGCTTCATAATGGCAGTTTACTACCTTCAGTATCTTTATTTCATGCCATAGGAATGAAGGAGACATACGATTCCATTTCCATCATTTTAGATGCTATTAGTTATCAAAACCATGGCTGGGAAATTTGTAGTGACCTCAAGGTAGTTGCATCGCTAACGGGACTGCAGAGAGGTTTCACAAAATATTGCTGTTTTTTGTACTTATGGGACAGTAGGGCAACTGACAACCATTTTATAGTGAAAGAGTGGGGGAAAAGCGAAGACTATACCCCTGGAGCAAGCAGTGTTAAGTATGTGCCTCTAGTAGACCCAAACGAAGTTCTTCTCCCCCCACTTCACATAAAGCTTGGGTTAATGAAGAAGTTTGTTAAAGATTTGGACAAAAGTGGAAGTGCATTTGAGTATTTAAGAAGTATCTTTCCCAAAATAAGTGAATCTAAATTGAAGGAAGGTATATTTTTCGCTCCTCAAATAAGACTACTTCATAAAGACAGTGTTTTTGAATCAAAGCTTAAACGTGTTGAACTGGCAGCATGAAAATCATTTAAATCAGTGGTGAAAGGCTTCCTGGGCAATAACAAAGAAGAAAATTATGAAACTTTAGTCTCAGAACTATTAAGGAGCTGCAAAGAAATGGATTGCCGTATGTCACTTATGTTACTTAAAATCCACTTTTTGCACTCTCACCTTGATAGTTTCCCTGCTAACCTAGGAGCTGTAAGTGATGAGCAAGGTGAGCGTTTTCACCAGGACATTTCTGAGATGGAAAGACGTTACCAGGGTCGCTGGGATTCAGCCATGTTCGGAGACTATTCTTGGTTCCTCAAACGGAAAAGTACATGTCAATACAAAAAAAAAAAAAAAAAAAAAAAAAAAAAAAAAATCAACAGTGAAACACTTCTGAGATAATTCAGGTATTGGTTTTCATCATTGTCTTGTGTTTATTTATTTTAATAATTAATAATAATTATTATTTTCAATGCTATTTGGCAATAAAACACCTATTATTTTCAATTAATCAAATATGAGTTATCACATCACATTTCTATGAATACCTAAAAACGTTACGTGATACAGCATTTTGAGGGGCATTTTTGGAATCAGCAGATCAGTTTACATAAGAATTTGCCTATTTTGTTTCGGGTATATGAAAATATTTCTTTGTTCCCCAGTGTAATTAATATTTCAAAGTATCCTAATTAATCTAAAAACAAATTTAATAAAATGTTCATATTTAACGAGAACTACATTTTTCGTCATTAAATTTGATGCATCTCTTCGTGCGATCCCCGGCGATAAAATTCTTGAAGATTTCACCAGAATCAATATTTATTCCTAGGCTTGCCCGCTAGATTTATGGGAATTAACCTTCAAGGTATGCGTAGGTGTTGTTAAGAAATACGCTGAATTTCCGTTTTTAATCAAGTTTTACTGTTCTAAAACTCAATATTGCCTAATTTATCGAAAAATGCCGATCAAAAATATATTACCAATCCCTTCATAAGTCGCAGAGTTAATTGTATCTTTACGAGATGGAACCCTACACCGCTCCGGTCTGTTTGCCTGCTAGACGAGTTTGCCTGCTATTCAATGTAACGTTTTAATGAAGTCAAATAAAAACTCTTACTACTGACATCAAATTAATTTCAGTATCAAATTCTATCTGGTCTATAGTTTTGCAGTGGCAAAATATGAAACGGGGAATTTTCACAGTCTTTTCACGACATTAAATGTAAATAAATACTGTATTACAATACCTGAAATACACTTAAATTTAAGAGTTTAAGATCTGATAAGACCCAATGGAATATGCGTTAAGTTTCCAACGCTAGCTGTGGGTGAGCTATTGCATTTCGGAAATTATCTAAATTTGATATTTCTTTTCATTTCTAAGATAATTCACTTGCGCATTTACACAGCTTATCAATATTTTTAAATAATTATTCAACATAGCCTAATATTAATTAAATCTTGTCTTATAATTAAAAATTATAATAGCTGTAGTTCAATGCAGAAACCTTCTGCATTGTAATTACTCAATTTACCTAAGGTAAAAACAGAAATGGAGATTAGCTCTGTCGCTTATAGGTTTCTGCGCTGTCACTTCATTGTTTTCTCAGAACCTTAGTGAATGACTGAATTGTTGCCATTACATACACCAACTAAACTACTTAGTTATTCCATAGTTATTGAAGTAAATTACTCCTATTAAAATCGAATTTATCATATATAAATACAATGCTTGAATCTATATCAAATTCATTCTTTTTCTCGGTTGTCATATTGAGAGTGAAGTATCCATTAACGTAAGGCCAATTTTATGACACCTGTTTTGTCCTTCACAAATTATTTCATCGCAATAATTTATTTTTACATCCTGTTTTTAAAAGTATCGATTATAATTTATAGCCAAATTCACTAAGCTTATTTCTCTATAATTTTCAAGAATCTGCAAATTTCCATTAAGATCTTTCGTCGGTGACAAGGAGGCTTTTCAGTACGATCTGTTGACACTTTGAGAAATTATTTAAAATGTTTTCCAGCATTTTTAGAATGCCTAAACTTTTTTTTAATTTACGCCCTCCAACGTTATGTCATATGGAACGATGAATGAAATGATTGAAATGATACTTAAATGAGTCCAAGGTCTAAGGAGCTTAGAGCTACCTTACATTTGTCTATCAGGATAAGGGAAATCCCCGGTAAAAACCTCGTCCAGGTAACACCCTGACCGAGATTCGAACTCGGGACCCCTTGCAAGTGAGGCAGACACGCTACCACCAAGCTACCGAGGCGGGTGAAGGTCTAAAGTGAAACCATAACCTTCCAGTGATATATTTCCACATTATTTTAATAGTCTATCTATTTGATTTAAAATAGCAGCTCTTCCAGTAGATTTCTTGCTGCTTTAAGCCAATCCCGGAGTCTGTTTTCAAGATTCTGAGAAACAACTGAGTGAATTTTAAAGCTGTCAATAATATTATAACATATTTGTAGTCCTAAAATTCTAGATAATTTCTTTCTATACTTTAATTATTCAAATAATTGTATTTATTAATGCTTATAATTATTAAATTGGATAAAAAGGTAGTGCTGTTTTATCTTAAGCAATTTGTGTATTTTATTTAGATATATGTTTCACATAACTTATGCGTTTAGTTATACATTTATTTACGATATTAAGGATGTTGATGAACCACACGAAATATTTTCAAAACAAGTGGATATATCTAAAACACGTAATTTGAGACAGAAGACCTGCGGCCTGCTGGTTCAAATGGAGAAGATACGGCTCTAAATTTCTAAATTCCCAGTACGCCACTGCTAATAATGATAGCACTTGAGTGCGCAACACACGAACTTGAAGAGCTGTGTCGGAGCACTCCCTCTGGCGCATTGGTGAAGACAATAGCTTTCAAGTGACAGATAAACAAGTTCAAGTTTTCTTTAGCTTTTTGTAGTTTTGTTGTTTACTTTTATTTTACTTTTTTATTTTTTTATATTTTGTCCAACATTTTAGTACTTGTATAAATGTATTACGGAGTAATTTCACCTTGTTAGTGCAATTAATTACAAATCTTCCTAAAAAAGGACGAAACTTGCTTAATACGTTCACATTGCACGTCTAAGCTGGAGGTGGTTTAAAGGATGAAAGAACTTACATAAAATAACAAAATGCAAGTCTTTGCGTCAGGTATATAGGAACTGCTCGAAATGGGGACTTGCTTTTTCAATGTAAAGTTCACCGAGCCAAGGAAATAAGAGTGGTGTTAATGCACTGGCCAATCAGATTCACGCTCTTAGTTATGAATCATGCTATTTCTTGCTATCGGAATTTACGTATTAAGAAGACGGAGAACAGATCAACCACCTGGTAGAAACCGAACCATTGACTTTAAAAGCAGCTTTCGGAGATACGGATTGGGCTACCATTACAGTTACAGAAACAGCATTAGAGTAGATTACAGGAGCATGACGATAGGCAATCACTGTTCAGTGTCACACTGACAGTGATTATTTCGAGATTTGAGAGATATTTGAGGCATTAAATCTTGAGAATGCCAATAACGAGCTATTAGAGATCGATGTTTCTATACTCGGGTAACAGTTTTAAATACATTGTAATCAATTCAATTCAATTCATGCCAGAGGATCTACTCCCATTAGTACTGGAACCGTAGGACCAAAGACCCGGGCCTCCTTCGACGAGGGAGTTACCGAAATGTGCGGAAAGGGCGTCCGGCGTTTCCGTGGGGCTTTCCATAGGGCAAGACCTAGAGACTAACAAGGCCCCCCCATCTGGTCCTGTGGGCTCAAGACGGGATGGAAATGGATAAACCACTTACGCGTGCCAACACCAAAATGGGAAGGCTACCGATATGACTTCGGCGGGGCCACCTGGTGTTCTAGTACACCTTATACTAGCTTTGCTGGCTAGTACGCGGGAATACTAATGGCTTCCCTCAACCCCGTTCGGAGACCTACCCGATCACCCACGGGTATCGGGAACCACTGCCCCCTCGAGTCCAACCCAATGCGAACACCCTATCAGGGAGGGGCTCGAATGTTCGGCTCGAGGTTCCTCTAGTAACGTCAGAGGTACCACGAGTGCTAGGGGTCCGCAGAGGCCGCACCACGGCAGCTGAAGGGGACGGATCCCCTCCCCTACGGAGACATTATAATCCAATAATTTCGTCTAATTTGTTTAAATACCTCCTTATCAGTTTCTCATGCCCAGTGGGTTTAACACCACTTCGTTACGTTTAGCCGCACACCAAGCATTGCTTATCTGAACTTGCATATGTCAGTCACGTCTAAAATAGCTGTGTACTTCATTAACATCCTGTATACCGAGAGGAATGGCTCAGGCACTTTCGTCTGTAGCCCGCATGCAGGAGGCCCAGTTTCGATTCCCGTGGCCGACCTATATGACCCATGGGCTTTTCGGGAGGTTTCCCGGGTCGCTAGGTGAAAGCTGGGGTGGTTAATTACATCCCTAGAATTTCGTGTCCCTCCATTTCATCTCCATTATCATTTCATATGATCTTTCATATAGAGGTCTCTTTCAGAGTTGAAGTGTCGGTGGGTGTCTCGACGGTGCATGGTGGGATGATACACTCTGAGGAAAACTGCTTCTTCCTCCGGTAGGTCGGTTGCCGGTCTACGCTCCTCAGTTGGGACCTCCAGCCAGGGACCTTTGGGGCTCGAATCGCCTGCCTGGTACCTTTGGGGCTCGGCTGCTGGGCTCGTTGCCGTCCAACTCTAGGGGAGCGAGTTCGTTGGCCTGGCCTGTCCGGGGAAGTCTCTATCCAAGTAAATTGTAGGGAGCCTGCCTGTCGTGGCGCCTTGGTTCGGCCGCTCTCTGACTCCTCCGGCTCATCCTTTCACCCTGCCCTCTTGGTTGCATAGGAACAACGGGCCCAGGATTTTGGCCTACGTACCGAATCTCCTCCTAACGAAATCCTAATCCTAATATCCTTAATGTATATAAGTATGTAGCTTAAATTTATTATTGCTGTTTTCTGCACTGTAGAATACGCTAACAGTAATGTTATAAACTTCAATAAGGCTTCATCTCACAAACCATTTAAAAGCATAACTCTGTTTAGGTCATTTCTGACATGAAATAGTCTTAAACTGTGCACAGTACGGCATGTTTGCATTCATTGTAATTAGAATAATTCAAGGCTTTCAGGTAGTTCTTTCCATCAAAAATAAATTACTGTAAAAGCCCTGAGTGCAAAAGCAATTTGAATTCGGCGCTGCAATGTTACCTTGTGTAATTTTTTACCCTAACTAAACTCTCCAACGTGCAGATCTAAACTAGCAATGGATGAGGGTTGTAGAAAGCGTGACAAAGCAATGAGCTTGATAATCATTAATGACTATCGAACCGCGAAACCACCAAGTTACAAATAGAGGGCAAAATCAGGTTGAAATTAAACTGCCGTTTGCAGAGAGGGGTAAAAAGTCCACAAATGTGACAGCCTACAGCGAATTGGGGATCCGCCGTGGAGGGGTTACAGCACCGCGGACCACTGGCTATCAAAAATATATGGTGGAGGTCGCACCATATGTAGCATTGTCTGTATTTTGATGGAACTAATGGACGGGTGATTGGATACCAGATGTTCCGCATCGTTACAATATCTCTGTCCAGTTCAAAGTGACTTCTTTCGTTGTGCTGAATTTATTATAACATGTCCTTCAGCATAATCCACCTTTGTTTCATCTCTCTCTTCTGCCTCACTGCTGTCATAAGATACGTTTATACGTGTATACCTTCTCTACCCCACCTGTATAAGGTAGGAGAGTATCTCACTGAATAAGAAATTCGATATTAAGACACCTTAAGTACTTCTATTCAAAAAAAATTAGTAGTATAAAAATTACATATTATGAACTTGTTCATTTTCCGTCAAATCATTTCTTACGTGTAAATCACACGCGCAAATAATGCTCTAATTTCTTTCACTTCACTCATTGCTGCATCGAAAACAGGACTGGTCCTCTATTGTGTGTTTGAAATGGAAAGAGTTCCAGCCTGTAGCAAATCAGATGCGTAAGTGCATTCAGCGTTGCCACCTCGTTATCCCCATATGTCCCTCTCTCTCACACACTTGCGAGTGATCTTGGCACCAGACGTAAGGGCTCACAAACTGAATTTTCCAAAGTTTTATAATAATGCAACATGGATATTCATATATTATGCCAATGGTTTAAACATTTAGTTTAAAATTAATTATAGTTTATGGATAACCTATTTTTCTAATCCAACGAAAATACTATCGGTGCATCCATATAACTGCGAATGTTACTTATGTTAAGAGATAATTCGCCATTGCCATTGTCTGTATCGTCTGAGTACTGTGAAGCAAATAAACAGGTTGGTGGCGCAGGATAGAACAAAAAGTACTCTCAGGGTATGAGTGTATATGTATGAGCCAGGATAGTTCTAATGACACTGGAATGCAAGGTTCAAACTGGTTTAATGACTTCAAACTCGAAGTTGCCGACCAAGGTTATCAATTTTGCACTGATCAGAGTGACCGTATGTAGAATGCTTATTACTCGATGATACTTCATTCGTTCTTCACGTACATATGAACCGACAAATATCTTCTCTCATCGCTTCTGGTCTCCTTTGACCAAGACAGAAGCTGATAACGGCCTGAATCGGCCGCCAGCCGCGGACTGGCTTCCCACACTCTGCACAGCTGTGTGTACTTGTCACTTTCACTTCTTGACGCCCTTTATTTTCACACCCAAAACTCCTTTGTGACCATTTTGTCCATTGTGATTATTAGTCTCGGTCATTCCATTTTTAAGGGTCCGAAGAATACCTATTCAAACGGAGTCAAATGCTATCCCTTTAGAACCCCGCTAAGAACACTGTTTCTTACGTTTCATTTGTTAAAACAACTATTCAACCCAATTCACCTGCCTGCACGTATTGTAACAGAGATGCACAATTTCTTGGAAATCTATTACGATGTTTTACTTATTGCATGCCTTAATTTCGGCATCAACTACAAATTTATGCGGATAGGTTCCAAAAATCTCCTTACGTGCTATATTTGCAAAAGTCGCCTTCTTGTAGTTTATCTGATGTCTTACGCAGTTTTTCCATTCTTGTTGTGCCCCTTGTCAATTTCTTCACCAATAAGTCGTTCAACGTCAATCAGTTTAAGAATATTATTTCTTGTGCAACATACTTTGAGCCCACATTAACTCAATAGTATTGTTCTGGCAGAAGTAAGGGGGAAGGTGGATCGTATCTCATTGATCCAGCTGATACACCTTTACATGAAAGAGTAACTGAATAAAACTGCTTTGAACTCTGTAAATTAAATTGAGATTACGAACCATTCATAAACAAAGATATAATGTGGTTAAATACGTTCTGCCAGACCAGCAAAAAGTGTATTGTTCCCTCTCATCGAATTTAACAAACACCTTGGTTTATTCAAGGTACATATTTCTTTTATCACGTCACGTCAAGTTTTTACGTTTCAGTTATGAGTAATTCCAAATATACGCTCACCCATATATGCCAACCAATAATATATCACTTCAGTGTATTGGTATACCATAAGGTGCCTACTTTATTTGTGTTAGGAAAGGTATTTGAGCTAAAAATATGGGGATTTTACGGTTATGTTAAATACATTACTCTCTCCTTTCACATGGAAAAGTTTTTGTAAAATTTGAATTTTTGTCTTAGCGCAAATAGTAGTTAACAGAGTTTGATTAATTTACGTCTCGTCACACCACTTAGAGGGAATGCAATAGGACAACACAGCAGGCCTCCTATTGGTTGCTCACCAAGTAGCACTCAAGGACAAACATCATTTCATTTGAAACATATAATAGTATCCTTATCAATTGTTCATCAAATGCACTGAGCATCCAGCAGTTTACGTAACATCAGAATCAACATATCTCTAATTCGCAGCTTGTTAAGAGCACAACTGTTTTTTCTTCTGTAATTTACGTCCTCCAACGTCAAGTCATATCGGACGATGAATGAGATGGGTGATATGATGCTCAAATGAGCCCTACCTGACATTCATCTTTAAGGATAAGGAAAACCCCCGGAAAAACCTTATCAAGGTAACTCACCCTGACCAAGATTCGAATTTGGGACCTCTTGAACGCGAGACAGACACGCTACCATCTACTCTACCGAGGCGGGCTTAGTTTTTCTCAGAGCATATCATCCTGCCATGCACCACCGAGACACCCGCCGACACTTCTACCCTGAAAGAGACCACCAGATGAGAGATGATGTGAAATGATAATGGAGATGAAATGGAGGGATAGGAAATTCGGGGAGTGTATGCATTAGCCTTCTGTTCCGGGCAAACCCCTCGAACATACCAATGGTTCAGGTAGGTCGGCCACGGGAATCGATCCGGGCTTCCCAAATGCGGGCCACAGACGAAACTGCCTGAACCATCCCACTCGGTATAAATGATACAATAAAAAATTACACATTTACAATCCATTTGAGGCTTCATTCTATGATTTCACCCTTCTAGTGCAAAAATTAAAATATACATGAAATTTCATTACGAAACTTTAGTTTTGTATATGAGTCTTATTAAACGGTTTGATCTTAGAACCATATAAATGCTGTCATACCCGCAGGTTTATGGAATGATTGTTCAAATGAATTTATTTGGTTTTTAACTGGGTAATACTGCATATACGTATATTGCAAAGTGTAGAATTGAGAAGAATTTTAATCTGCAGTACGTTGTGTTAGCCATTTGGAAGATGTTATAATTTAGTTTCTAAGTTGGGACGTATTAAAAATTATGCGTTGCTGGATGAGAATACTTGGAAATACCAAAAGTGTGATCAACTTAGGAATTGATTTTCTCACTTTACCCATATTTTATTTTCAATAAATGCTTTTATTTATTTGTATTTTATTCGAGAATGCAGATGTGTTACTCCTGGCAGCGTAGCACATGTGTAGATATTATATTAATAAACAAAAATACGAGCAAAAATACATTAAATTGAGGTGTTGCCGGTGTTAAACTGTGACGTCGAAGTTAACAGCCTAATGCCCGATTTCACCAACAGATGTTAAAATCGACGTTAACAAATGTAATGTAACAATTGCCACAGCGTTAAAACTAATGTTAAATTTCGTGCATTTCACCAACCTGTTTTCTGAAAATGTTAACAAACCTGTGTTAACGCCAAGAAACTTGTAAATATCACAGCTATAGAAGGCTATGGATGAGCTGCGATGCGCTTTTGTTTTCATTTTAGTCTGCACAAATGGCGGATGAACAAAATCATAAATAAAGCCATGAGACAAATTTCTCGTCGACGGAGAAAGAATTGTTAATTGAAATGGTGACGAAGTGTAAGGATATCGTGGAAAATAATAGGACAGATGCAGTGAATGTAAAAGAGAAAGATGTCACGGGGAAAACATTGGAAACGAATTTAATTCAAATGCATGTGTCACTATTACAAGCACCAAACAACTTGTCAGTATTACGTAAATTTAAAACGAGGTGCGAACAACAAGTGCCTTAAACGTTTCAAAACGGAAGGTGAACAATGTATTATCCACATAATCCAGTGAATTATAAAATCGCAAAGTTATTAATACTTGAAGCTAATGCGAGATCGTCATATTCCTGTCGATGCATGTTCTAACTCAGTATTACGTATATTTGAAACGAGGAGGGAAGAAGGTTTCAAGACGGGAGGTGGACAATGTATTATCCACAATAATTCAGTGAATTATAAAATCGCAAGGTTATTGATACTTGAAGCAAAGGCGAGTTCGCCATATTCCTTTCGGTGCATATTCTAATCTCTCTTGTACTTCCGCAGTAACCTTCATAGCAACATGTTTCGACAGTCTATACCTCCGTAAAACAATTTTCTTCGGGTAGTTCCTCAAAATCATTTTTCCTCATAGGCCGTACTCTATTATGAATGCCATTTAGACGATCTTAAATATAGCAAATCGACATCAACAGCTAGGTTCATGCTCGCCATCTTGACTATTTACTATTGTTAAGGAATTAACATCAGAAATTTGGCTTGTTAGTTTAACATGATATTTAACACGAGTGTTACACTAACACTTGTTGGTGAAATGCAATTTTTGTTTTAACTATTGCTAAACTCGTGTTAAGTCTTAACATTTGTTGGTGAAATCGGGCATAAGAGTCCGCGTTACATTTTCCAACACGGTTTCATTGTTGGTGTTGCGTACGTATATGTTCTGATGACGGTTTAAGTGTGACTAATTAGGGAGTCAATTTGCTTAGGCATTTTTGCGTCAATTAATAATTGGGGAGCAATCGCATCGTTAAGGGTAATTTTAGTGCTAAAGGTATCTAAAGCATTACAGCCGACAATCCCATTCAGATACTTTACCCATGGAGACATTTCTCAAATTCTGCTTATTTATATGTTACATAAAATGTATAATTTGTTGAACTCGTTAAAAAATATAGGCAAATACATAAATTTTGAAAAAGATTATGAGAAATATGTATTTGCCCAATAATATTGCAAATGTTCTTCGTCAGTGATTATTTAAATTACAAAATAGCTGTCTTATTTCAACACTTTTAATGTAATTATCACCAATTTACACTCTTTATTTAATATGATAATTATGGTAGGTTTTGTGCAAACTTCTACACTTCTTTCAGCGCTTTTCATAACTTTTATTTTAACAAGAGCACTAGCCTGCTTCCTAGACACAGAGAAGCAAAGAAAAACGCGGCTAAATGTCATATAGCTCCATTATGCACTGAGGCAGAAAGCCTTACTTGACAATTAAAACCCAGTGTTTACAACTAACGTGTTGAGTTTTAATCCTCAAATGATGAGGCAAGTGTCATGCACATCACAGCGAGTCTCTTAACTCTGGGCTTAGACAGTAAAACGAGGTTATGGAAGTTAATTAAATCAAGGGAAAAGAAGGGGAAAGAAAAGCTTTGTCCATGTGACAGACTAAAGCAAACAGAAAACTCTTTCACAAAAAGTTTTCACTTGGCAATTACGAAAGTGAGGGCCTTGTAACTTTTCTCGTTTTCACCTTCGTACTTCACCTGTCTGCTGGTTCATTCATTTTAAACCATTCTTAACAACTGGGCAGAGTAGTACGGCCACGATGACCTGCATTAGCCAAAGCGTTCAGCTCAATTAGCTAATACCACATGCACGTTTATCACAGTCATGTTTAAGAAGAAACTAATAATTATTTCCTATTATGACAGCTTTTGAGCTTTTAAGATTACTAATTTTTGTCAGTGTACAACTGTTTACTATTGTTCACCATTTACCAATTTCAGTTGCAATATTCAATTTCTAAAGCCTATTTTTAATAAATAAAATAATTATATTTAGATATTTTTGTAATATTTTTATTGTTCAATATATAATTCAAAGTATACAGCTATCCTAAATGAAATAATGTGACTGTGACTGATCAAATGTAACTGTTTTGAAGCTATCTAAAATAAATTAGTCATCAATAAAATTTCTCATGAAATCGTACATTCCGTGACCACGTGATTCCTTTGTTACTGCCTCGCTTATCTAACAGAAACCAATAAATTTTCTTTGCTTACCTTGTAAAAGTAGCCAGTCGACCGAATGGCAACTTTCTTTTATTTAAATTGACGATGAAAATTCAGCACTTTAACTGTTTTAAATTTGTATAACAATGCAGGCAAGTGCTTGTATAATCGACAAAGATAGCTGCACCAATGTGAATTTCTTACAGTTTTAAGTGAACCACCACAGATGACACCGGCGATAAGGGAAATAAAATGAACGTTTGTAAATGAAACTTGGAAAGGAGACTGATTTATAAAGCCCCTAAGATGAGGATACCTATTTTAAACTACATTATGGCATATTGAAAATATAAAGCATTCAATTTTGTCTCATATTTTCAATTGCTTGCTCTATTCTGTAAATTAATGACCTTAGAGAATAATGAATGTATTGGAATATTATTTTTAGTACTTTACATTTAAAGTCCCTCACTCCTATATCAAACAGAAGGTGAAATTTGGAAAATCCAGAGCATATAAGATATCTCACTGGTCTGCATTGTTATTTAAATTATTTTCTTGTATATATAAATACTGAAATTACGGATTCAATAAATTAAGAATCATAATAGATTAGACATAAGCAGTTAATATATTCGTTAAAAGTGAAATACGATGTGAAATAGGTTAAGTAGTTCACTATTAGTGACTTCATCTTCGCGGAAGGTCCAGAAGGTTGGCATTTCGAAAAGAGGCGAGTTATTTTCTTAGAGGCTGGTCGCCGAAGGGAAACGAAAGTAACAAATGGTCAGATGGTTAGGGTAATTCTGCTGTCTATATCAGAGTTTCGAGGAATTTCGGACACAGCTTGGCTGGTCACCGTGGAAGAAAGACATGGTAGGACCGAGCGGGATAGCTCAGGCGGTTTCGTCTGTGGCCAGCATTCGGGAGGCCCGGGTTCGATACCCATGGCCGACCTACCTAACCCATGTGTTTTTCCAGGTTTTCCCGGTCGCTAGGCGAATGCTGGGTAGGTTAATTCCATCCCCCGAATTTCCTGTCCCTCTTTTACATCTCCATTATCATTTCTCCACTACCATCTATCATCTGGTGGTCTCTTTCAGGGTAGCAGTGTAGGCGGGTGTCTCGGCGGTATATGGCAGGATGATATACTCTGACGAAAACTACTTCCTACTCCGGTAGGTCAGTTGCCGGTCTCCGCTCCTCTGCAGGGACGATTTCGTGACCACCATCCAGGGACCTTTGGGGCTCGGATCGCCTGCCCTGGGACCATTAGGGCTCGGCTACTGGGCTCGTTGCCGTCCCGCTGTAGGGGAGCGAGTTCGTTGTCCTGGCCTGTCAGGGGAGTTGTCCATCCAAGTAAACTGTAGGGACCCCGCCCTCTGTACTGTTTTGGCTCCTTGAGTCGACCGTCCTCTGTCTCCCTTGCCTCATCCTTCCTCCCGGGGGTGCCCACGCTTGGGGGCATAGGAACAATGGATCCAGCATGGTGGTCTACGTACCGAAGCCGCTCCTTAATGAAATCTCAATGCCAAGACATGGTAGGCGGTAGTATAATTTTTTCGCCGTAAATAATGAATTACGAGTGATCGCGTAGTATAGGTATGCAAATCCGTATATTAATATAGATTAGTGCTTGATTTCCAATCAAAAAGTCTAATATTTTAGAATAAATGATTCAAGTTCTAGATTTATACTTTGGTTGACAACTTCGCGATTTACGTGAATATTATAAAAAAGGGGGCAGTTACTAAACAAATCTTAAACTTGGAGCCCGATGTCATCCTAACTTATATATACTGTGACTTCCTGGTTTAAGTTGATTCAGATATCCTATTTGTAGAAATTCAGAACAACTATTGCTGCAGTAAAAAGACGTGAAATTGACAATCAGGTGCCTTCAAGGTCGACTCGGTGTTCCACCGCACGAAAATAAATGAATGAAATCACTGCGACACACTTCTAACGTCGAATGTCATAATAACCAACACACAAATTGCTGGGTATTTATACACCTCAGCCATTGTTTTTAGAATGCCACAGACATTCTGAGAAATTTCTCGGTAACAACAATGGACCGAACGCTCTGAAGCGTCGCTCTATATCCTTCTCTCGTGCCCACGCACCCGGCTCTAGCTTGTGGCAGCAGCTCAACAACGCCACACGTAACAATACACCCACGCATACTCTGAGATAAGGCTCTTCTCGAGTCTGAGGCTAGGCCATACAATCAGCTTAAGATCTGTGTAACGTCGGGGATGCTGTAACAATATGTTCTAATAAAAAATGCCCCAAAGGAGACTAGTTTTAAAAATATTCACATAAAAATGTCGTGTTATATAGTAAGTAGATTAAAAATAGAATATATCGGGGTATTATTTGTTTATAGTTTATTACTTCTAATTACTATGGAAAACTTGTTACCTTTTGTGTCTTACAATTGTTTTATAAAATCAATAATATATTCCACAAACTTAAATAATTATTTTTACAAAATTTCAGTCGTTTTCCTTAAGATAACTGAGACGAAATATAAACATTAGAAAACAAAACTAATTTAAAAATTGCAAGGTTTGGAACATGTCAGAAAATTCGTAGAAAAGTTAGAAGCTGGGCATGCCTATTAAGTATATACCCATGAATTTATAAATTCAGGTAGGTTTTCTTCTTCTCTCTTCTTCACTCCAAGGGCTAGGCAATGCTGCCTGTTCCGGCTTCAAACATGTCTGACCATCGTTTTCGTGGTCTTCCCGGATGTCTCTTTCCTCTAGATTTATAGTTTATAGCTCTTCTTGGGATCCTATCTCTCGCATTCTCTCAATATGCTCTCTCCGTTCATTTCTATAATTTATTATTTTTTCTTCTGAAGAACTTATTTCTAAATCTTCTCTTATTTTTTCATTTGGAATTGTATCTAAAAGAGTACATCGCTTTACTTTCAGAGAGTTGTCATTTTAAATGTAGCAAGCATGTTTGCTTTTAAAAAGTTGCATTCCTATTAATTTATTGTAAAGAAAATTCACAATTTTAGGTAAAATTTTGTAAGTACATTGCCTTAATCAGTTTCCTGAGGTCAACTACCACATTCATTTGTCCTGCAAGAGACGTGGACGGTTTTACTTACACGTGCTCCATTATTTCCTTAACATCGAGCCTATAAAGCGTTGAAAGTACGCCTTTACCGAGTTCTCTAGCGGAAACAAATGTTCACGGATGCTATGGGAACCATTACCGCCGCCTCATAGCATAACTACGAGCCATTCTCCCGTTATTATGTTTAAAGGAACGTTGGAAACGCAGATAGCTGGACTATAATATCTGCTTTAAAACCTGCCTTGCTGCAATGCAGTCCTACATAAAATTACACCAACGGGACTCAAAGAATTCCCGCACATATTATTCGCTATATTTCATTAACATTTTATGGGACTTGTGCGAGAACTTAGTGGGGAAGAAAGTGTCGCTTAAACATTTTATACACCCACTTATGCTCACAGATTTCACTTTTATGCTCTCCTGTCAGGTACGTTCAGTATCAGCTTTATAAATACAATTTTGGTTCAAGATATATCATCCCCAAAGCTTTAAATTGTTGAACGGAGAGTGAAAGCTGTCATATTCACTATAATGAACAAGATTTAACTTGGCACTTTTTGCACTATCCTTGTCTAGCAGAGGCACTGAGTTTCTCTCCTTGAAATGGTCAGTTCCTTTTGAAGCCCTATTATATTCCCTGATTACCTGCTGTGATATAAGGGTAAGCACCAGCAGGCATCAGCATTGTTGCAAGCGGAGTATGGGATTGGGGATTGGAATTTCATTACGGAGGGATTCGGTACGTAGGCGACGATGCTGGGCTCATTGTTCCAATGCCCCCAAGTGGGGGCACCCCCGGGAGGAAGGATGCGGTGAAGGAGACAGATGGCGGCCGACCCAAGGAGCCACGATGGTACAGTGGGCAGGGTCCCTACAGTTTACTTGGATAGAGACCTCCTCCGATAGTCCAGAACAATGAACTCACTTCCCCTATAGCGAGACGGTAACGAGCCCTAATGGTACTATGCAGGTGATCCCAGCCATAAATGTCCTTGGTTGGCGGTCCCGAAATGGTCCTAGCAGAGGATCGGAGACCGGCAACCGACCTACCAGAGGAGGGAGTAGTTCTCCTCAGAGCATATCATCCCGCCATGCACCGCCGAGACACCCGTCGACCCTTCTACCCTGAAAGAGACAACCAGATGAGAGATGATATGAGATGATGATGGAGATGAAATGGACGTGGTAGGAAAAGTTGGTCGCACAAAGACTTACACTTTGGCACGACAGTTTGAAGCAAGGTGTTTAGCGCAGGGTAAAGCAATCAGATTTCTCTCAGGGTATGCGTGGGTATGTATGAGTAAGGATGGTTCTAATGACACTGGAATGCCCGTTTCAAACGGGTTTTATAACTGCTTCTTTTTATCATTATATCAAACTTGACCAAGGGTTACCAATATATCACTGTATAGAGTTACTGAAGGTTGGATGCTTATTACTGAATAATACTTAATTCGTTACGTATGAACCGACAAATCTTCCCTCCGGTTCTAATCTGCCTTCAACCAAGACAGAAGTATTGGCCTTCTTAATGGCTTGCCAGCCAAGAACTGTCTTTCTTCACACTATGCACAGCTGTGCGTGGGTGTGAAACTTTTACTTCTTGAAGCCCTCTTTTCACACAAAGATTCCCTTTGTGACTATTTAGTCCATTGTGGTTATTAGTATCGGTTATGCCATTATTAA
Source organism: Mantis religiosa (assembly GCA_030765055.1). Lineage (NCBI taxonomy): Eukaryota > Metazoa > Arthropoda > Insecta > Mantodea > Mantidae > Mantis > Mantis religiosa. The sequence goes on along the minus strand of CM060957.1, from coordinate 64,440,077 downwards.
GGGTCCGAAGAATACCCTTTTCCAACAAAGTCAAGTGCTTACCCTTCAGAGTTCTGTTTCTCCCGTGTCTTTTGGTACACAACTGAACCAACTGCACCTGTTCGTGTCGTAACAAATATACAATACTCCCTTGAAATCCATTACGATTCTTTACTTATTGCAATTCTTAATTTCGGTATCAGAGGGACAGGAAATTTCATTCGGAAGCATTCGCCTAGCGACCCGGGAAAACCCCCGACAAAGCCCATGGATCAGGTAGGTTTGCCACGGCAATCGAATCTGGGCCACAGACATAACCTGAGCCATCCGCTCGGTAAGTGAAGTATGGGTTGTAAACGTGTTGGAAATATGAGAAATGTTTTTAGAAATTCGAGAATGTTGTGACTATTTTAAACAGTGTTTGGAATAGTGCTAGTGTATGTGTTAGATATAGGAGGCGAGGGAAGAAAGGGAAAAACTATAAGATCATATGGCATGGAAATTGTGATGAATTATATATAATATTTTACGACGAATGCGAGGCCCTAAAACGCAGAAACCAACTATATTTGTGTCGAGCATAGTGAAATTTAGATTTGTAAAGTACTCAGGCGAAGGAAAATTTCTAACGAATGGCCAGACGTTGTGTAAAATGATTTGCGTTGCTAAGAAACATGAAAGAGATCATGGTTTCCGGTGACCATATTATTTACTTAGATGAAACGTAGATCAATATAAATTATACAAAAATAAACTGTGAAAAAGTGAAGAGGACGATTTTGAATTTCCACTACGAATCCCAATATGCAAAGGCTAGCGCGGGGAGTTTGACGGGTTTTATTCCAAAGCTCTTTTGAGTTTTAAATCAAAATCAAGTAAAGATTATCATGACGAAATGGACTGTGAAACATTTAAAAATTTGTTTATTAATCAGTAGTTACCCAACATTCCCCCAGTAGTGTTATAGCAATAGACAAGCATCTTATCATTCTATTCCGATATCATCAGTTAAATTAGTAATACAGTCACGGCTCCGTAATAATACGAGGCGTGTCCGTAAAATAAGGTCTCCAAAACGCTGCAGCCGGGAGGAACGTTGCAACCATTAGTCTTGGCTGGGTAGCCGTTTGCAATGGAGCTTCCTATCACTTACGCCATCAAGTGCGAGTTGCGTGCAGTGATCCGTTTTTTGAGTGCCAAGGGCAATACCGCCATTGAAATTCATTGTCAGTTATGCGAAGTCTATAGACCACAATGAATGGACGTCAAACACGCGCGAAAGTGGGTCAGAGAGTTCAAAAACTGAAGTATAGACGTCCATGACGAACAGAGTTCTGGTCGGCCTTTGGTTTCAGCCGAAACAATTGCAAAAGTGGAGAAAGAAATGCTTAAAGATCGGCGTGTGACAGTTCGCGAGCTGTGCGAACTTATTCCTGAAGTCAGTAAGACTACGATTGACAAGATTTTGACCGAATATTTGCATTATTAAAAGGTGTGTGTGCGAGGTGGGTCCCCAAAATGCTCACCGAAGACCATAAACGGCAGCGTGTTGAAGCGGCCCATCGATTCCTGGAGCGCTATGCAGAACAGGGCGAGGAATAATTGGATTCAATTGTCACTGGCAATGAAACCTGTGTGCATTACACAACACCAGAAACTAAAGAACGTTCTCTTCAGTCTCGCGAAAGTTCAATCAGACATTTTCTCCGACAAAGTGATGGCCAGTGTGTTCTGGGACGGAAAAGGTTTATTTTTGTGCAAGTTTATGCCTACCGGCACAACAATAAACGCCGCTAGCTACTGTGACAGTTTAAAAACATTGCGACGTGCCATTCAAAATTTATGGAGGGGGAACACTGACGAAGGGAGTGATTTTTCATCACGACAACGCTCATCCTCATACTGCACATGCAGCGGCTGATCTCCTGGCCCAGTTCGGATGGGACATCCTCACCCATCCCCTCTACAGTCCAGACTTGGCACCTAGTGATTATCATGTTTCGTGAGTTGAGGTCACACCTAGGTGGAATACATTTCCAGACCGACGATGATTTGAAAAACGAGGTTGAGCGCTACCTGCGCAACTTGGCGGGAGAGTGCTATGACGAGGGTATACAAAAACTGCCACAGCGTATGCAAAACTACATCGATCGCAATGGTGATTACGTTGAAAAATAGCCGTAAGTTCCGCCTTTCCATAAATGTAACATTCATTGATAATAAACATGCAGACCTTATTTTACTGTTTACGCCTCGTCATTTTGAATTTGATCTGCATTCCAACAAACCGGTGCTATAGGAACTAATAAAGCTTAAAAAAGATCTGGTCTCAAAATTTATGAAATAGATCGCATAGCGCAAATATACGACCACGCTGTAATACGACTACCTCCGTATCATTGTTCCTTAATGATATAGAACTTATATGGGCACAGATAAAACATGATGTCCCAAAACACAACGTGTCGTTTGATAATTTAGTAGGTAAAGTGTCCGAACACATCTGGCGGAGGGCTTGTGAATAGCTTTATTGGGAGAAAGATGGATTAATAGATGACATTAGTAGTAGGTTCATTGATCCAAAATCAAAGAAGTCTAAAGCTTTTCTGCCTTACATCAAAGATATCACCGACCGCATTGGAAAACTTCTCAAACAAAACACTGACATAATCTACTAACCCACACAACAAATACGAAACTTATTAGGCTCATCTAAGGACCGAAAATAACCTCTCTCCTCTGCGGGTGTTTACAGGATTCCATGCTTGTGTGACTCTATATATACCTATAGGGACAACTCAGCGCACGATAAACACGCTCATTTCGGAACATAAGAGGTGCTGCCGTCTTGGACAACCAGAAAAATCTGCGGTCGCGGAACACGCATTACATGCTCCAGAGGAACACATCACACAATACGCTGATACGACCGTTCTGTCCTCCAATGTCCATTACTTTGCTGGTTTAAGCCGGCAAGCCATAGAAATTTATAAACACCAAAATAACTTCACCAGAAAAGAGGAAACCAAGAACATACCATTTATGTTGTAAATTAATAAGACTACTAAACAGAAATGTGATTTTACATTCGACTTACTGGGTCTATAGGAATAAACTCCAACATCAGACTTAACGTTTTTGAGATATGGTGCTCACCGTAAACCTCGGCACCAGTTTCTTATTACTGGCATCTAAAATAATATTTTATGGTATGTCTATACCAGTTTTTCTAGATAATCGACTATCGACACCGTACACGATATTTCTTCAATATCCGGTACTTCGATACTAGATGCCGTCATTTCTACTTCGTTTCAAATCAAAATAGACTGCTGGGAGAGCTGTGTAATGCCAATAACATTAAATAGGTTCATATATTTAATGAGACAAAACTTAAAACTGTTAATGTTCTTGTTTTAAAGCTCTAATTTAGATATTTGAAAGCAAAACAGTCCACCTTTATAAGGTTTTGTTCTAAATACCAGCATTTTCACTCTATCGGGGTCAAATCTACCTCTTTTTCTGTCACACTGAGTCCTGCTACTAAATATTTTTTTAAGAGATAGCTGTTGCAGATGGTATGCACAATTATTTAGCGAATCATTTATTTTTAAGTTATGGAAATTCGGAATTTGTTTTCTACTAATCCTGTGCACAAGCAAGAGGTGATATATCATCACTAAGATCTTTCCTTGGGAACTCGTTAACTGGAACTGTATTTGATATACGATTACTTTTCCTGTATAGTATTACTGTACAGGTATCACATTCCTGCCATTGCAATGTTCTACTTGCGACAATAATACTTTGTGATTTTAAAATGAATTAAAATTTGCAGAATTGACCTCGAAGTATCGAATCACTACCAAGCCAATTTTCGAAAGTATCGTTTGATGTTGATACCATGCAAGTATCGTGAGTATCGATGTATCGCAAGTATGAAGGGACTGCCCTAGTCAAAATACGTAGAGAAAGTAAAAATGACGCATCTACTACTTTCCTTACTTCTTCTACAGAAGTAAGGGCGCATAACTTTCAACTCAAAATTAATATTTTCGTAGCATTCAGGCATTTAATGCATGCTGCATAGTAAAGTGGTTTTAAGAAAAATAATATTATATACAAGTGGTTAATGTGATGAATATTTATGAAGTTGTCACTTTATTCGCTACCATAAATCAGTAATTCCACCCAGCAGTTGAAGGAGGGAGCAGAACTTTGTCGCCGAAGAATTTTATACTCCATTTTTTATTAATTTTAAAATTTTGGAACCCATATGACGTAACTGTCGACGAGCTCTTAGAATCCTCTCTCATACACACACACACACACACACACACACACACACACACACACACACACACACACACACACACACACACACACTCGCTCATTCCCTCAGTGGCTTTAAATTATTAGAAAAAGAGACGATTTTTAATTTTCAAATTGCCACATTAGATTTTGCGTTTAAAAGAGAAAAGGCAATGCTTGGGGAGGGATTCAAAGAGAGCGGTCAGAAAGATAAGGAGAGAGATACTAAAGGAAATAAGGGGAACAGGCCGGAGGGGAACAGAAAGGAATCTGCAAGTTGTTCTAATACATACATATTGATAGAGGTAATAAAATATATAACTATAAATAAAGGTGTTAATTTCACGTACATCTTTAACGGTGTATGAATGCAATTATTGAATGTTATAAGAGATTTGATAATTAATATTTATTCATTTATCTATTTGCCTATTTATCTGCCTGCCTGCCTGCCTGCCCACCTGCCCGTACGTTCTTTCCTTCATTCCTTCATTCCTTCGTTCCTTCATTCCTCCATTCCTCCATTCCTCCATCCCTCCTTTCCTTCCTTCCTTCCTTCCTTCCTTCCTTCCTTCCTTCCTTCCTTCCTTCACTCACTCACTCACTCACTCACTCACTCACTCACTCACTCACTCACTCACTCACTCACTCACTCACTCATTCATTCATTCATTCATTCATAAATACATTTTCCAACGATCATGTCTTGACGCAAACACAGACTATTTAACAAAATTTGGAACAAAATGCCAAACTAAGATAAGGCTATTAATGATTATAAAACCTAAATGACGCAAACACAGACTATTTAATAAAATTTGGAACAAAATGCCAAACTAAGGTAAGGCTATATATGATTATAAAACCTAAATTTAGAAAATAACTACGATATATAAAAATATCATTTGAAGTAATCCTATACTATATAAACAGGGCCGTATTATTAACAAAAAAAAAAGTGGGAGGACGCACACCTAAACAATTTTCCAGATGCTGGAGAACCGATCACAGTTCTCCACTTGTAGATTTACCTTCCTGCTTTGGTTGTCCTTAGCATGTGTACGACTTTTTATCAGTTCTTTTATGTAATCCTCTAGGTTACACATATGTACTGGAGATCTGTTAATAGTCATAAAGATTATTTGAATGTATTTTTGCAGTATTTTGAATGTTAAATTAAGAAATGCAATGCATTAAAAGGTATAAATAATATTATTAATAAGGGGACTGCATCCCCCTCCGAAAACTAGTGCGGGGGATGGCGTACATCTGCGTTCCCGCTCTACTACGGCCCTGACTATAAACAAGTAATAACGACTCTCTATATTTAAAATACAGGTTAAAAATAAAATGTGGATTAGGGTTAGACACGGAGGGAAGTAAATTTAACAGACGAATGCATAAAAAGGGGACAATTATCCTTCATGCTAAATCGTAATAATGTTTTTATACCCGTAAAGATCCCACCTTCAGGTAAACAACCATTGACTCCACCCAGCCTAAGTGACTGTCTAGAAAGAAATTCAGACTTATCAATTAACACTACTATAGTGTATGCAGAACGATGACGTATTTCCAACACCGCGTCTAGAAAGAATTTCGCTTCGTTTGTTGTTTAAAGAAAGACAGCCAAAATAACATAATCCGGCCTTCTAGAGCAATGACTGAAGAATTACTGGTATGCTTCCTTAAATTGGACATGTATAAAACATGTATGCCGAGCTTTCGTCGGCAGCATCATTTGTACATTTTTATTTGATTATATTATACTTTTCCAAGAAATCGTGAAGTATTGTCTTAACGGTGCTCCACTTAGCAAGGTGACCCAGACTCGAATTCGGAAGGACCTGGGGTCGTTCACAAAAGTCGGACTTCCAAACTTTTCTTTTTTAGTTATTCTTTGAGGCAGCATACTGAGGTTGCTAAGCAGATGAAATGAAATGAAATGTGTAGTGTTTAACGCCCGCTTTTACTACATACGGCACCGCAGGCGATGACACTGATGATACATGAGATGAAGATGGAGCAACGGTGGAATGAGATGGCGGGGGAAACCGGAGATCCCGGAGAAAACCCGACCCAGCGCCGTGTTGTCCACCACAAATCTCACTTTGCGGTCGCCTGGCATCGAACCCGGGTCGCCTTGGTGAGAGCCAAGCGGTCTAACCACTGAGCCACGGCGCGGCCGCTAAGCAGATGATAAATATATTCCTTTCATCCTTCGAATTTCACTCCCTCCATTGTCACTCGCTATTTATTTAAATTCACTTGTACCTCCTCGGATCTTTTAAGGTTGCAAGTGTCTAAGGTTTATCGAAGGGTTGGAACTATACTCAAGAAACAGCCATAGTGAAACTTGGGCGAGATTTATCAGTACCAATACGAACAGCTGTGTTCCACTATGGGCCACATTTTGTGTATACATTGTATGAATAAAGGGAGAGAGGGAGAGAGTCAAGTTGAGGGAGTTCGATGTATATCGTGAGCGAGCGAGAGACAGATATTGTGAATGAGGAGGAGAGAGAATGTCTGGAGTTAATAACGAGGGCGTACTCTCAATACGCATTTCCCGTACCTACGTATGAAGCTGCAGAGTATCAACTCCCCTACAGATGTACATAAATACCTTTGACTGAAATCCGGCTTTGCAGTTGAGGTTCCCTCTTGCAGTTTGAGAAGTGCAACTTTAATATTATGTTAGCATAGATTTCAGAGGGTAGTAAAGCTTTCGAGAACGAATTGCCCGATAGGGGATTAAGGAACGTAGGGTGGAAGTTCGCTCAACGAGACCATGAAGGACAAACATAAAGATAAAAGAATGAGAACTGCAGCAGAAGCCAGCTTAATGTGCACATTGGTTAATATCGTACGGCAATTGTTCATGAGAACTTCAGATAATAGGTTTGCTAGAAGTACATTTGGCAATATTTTCGCAAAGGATTGTACGTGAAACTTCTCTGATGATCAGGGAGCTGAAATTCACTCATTGGTACTAAAGGGTTATTGCCACAACACACTAATCTCTGCATGCATGGGCGAGTCGTTTATTTATCTAACAAAAGCAACCATATGGGGTTTGAATTTCAACCCAAATTAACAGTTCTATGTAGAAAATAGTGAAATGTGTAGTGTTTAAAGCCCGCTTTTACTAGATACGGCAGAGTAGGCGGAGACACTGAAGATATATGGTGTAATGATGTAATGGTGTAATGAAATGGCGGAGTAAACCGGTGATCCCGGAGAAAACCCGCACCAGCGCCGTGTTGTGCACCACAAATCTCGCTTTGCATTCTCCTGGAATCGAACTCTTTCCACCTTGTAGAAAATAGTGTATAATATCTATAAAATACTATAATACAGTATTTATACAAAATAAAATCTTAATTACTTATGTGCAAAATTAACATTGTTAAAAAATTACTCTGTTAACATTTCATTAAGTTAGAAGGCAAACCAGTAACAAATTTAACTAAGTTGTATGTGATAGATACAAATATTATTGCAACATAGTTTACAAGCAGCTCGATGCCATAAGATATTTGATTTCCACTTCAAAATTCTAGCAATAAGGTTGCAGTTATGGTACAATAAAGTGAAAAAAATATTGAAGAGAAATGGCAATTGCAAATATTAATTAAACTCAAACGAGCAGAAATTCAATATATATATGGATCAAATGCTTTCCAAACTATATTAAGGCATGCTGTTTTAGTGTTGTAGTGTTTAAACTCCCTCTCCTCAAGTTATCTGTTGACATATTCTCATTTTTAAACTATTCCTCACAATCTACCTTTTTGGCATAACTCAATAAACACTTGTAAGTTTCCTTTCAAATAAAATTATAAAACGTTGACATCCTTAACTGAGAAGTCCTTAAATAACAGTTCTGCTATGATGTATGTTTTATGCTTAACACTTATTTTCTCCCAGAATAGTGGGGAAGCTTAAAATACCTCACTGTAATTTATTGATTGGTAATAAGCAGAGTTACTTTCGCATACGCCTGGCGACCCGAGAAAATCCCCGAAAAAAAACCTACGAGTCAGGTAAGTCGGGCATGGGAATCGAACCAGAGCCTCCTAATGCGGGTCACAGACGAAACCATCTGAGTCATCCCGGTCGGTTCACATGCACCTAACTGAAATTTGTTATTTGAGAACTTTGAAAGATGAGTATCAACCTATTTATCACACATTAAAAATTAATTAAACCAATCTGAGTAATTATACTCAATTATACTCATCATAGGGCCGGTGCCAATATGACATTGTGAGCTATGTGAGGAGCTACGATAGATAGCGAATCCCGGTCGAGAAAGCCAATTTTCCTGCTGAAGGTACTGCATCCATTCCCTGTATCGGCTGGATGATCATCTTGCGCATGTGGACGTGAGGTCGGCAGTCGTGTTGGCTGCATAAACATGACGCTAGACGTTGAAACCTTCTAATATGGGGACAACTCCTACTGGAGGTCTTCCAACCAGATAGGTTGGAGCTTTGTGAATCTATCGTATTATTTAACTCGTAGAAGTAAGCTGAGTGGGGAGCAATAGTTGTTTTAAGCATATCATGGTATTGTTAGCAGAACAATGGGTGTATGCGTACATGTGCTAAGGGAAATGAGCACTGTCTTCCTACCGTAACGAAGAAACACAACAGGATGCGAAAGAGTCCGAATGAGACTGTGTTTTAAGAATACCTGATTCTTACGACTATCAGTAAATAATTGTGAAGACCGACTATAAACCTGTAAGAGTTATTTACATTTTTTGTCGAAGAAAATATTACATTAAGTCTTACATTATGGATTCGTGACGTCAGTAGTTAACTTTTAAAAGTCTTCCATTATTCGTAATGTCCATTTGGTTCCAATTAATTGTGTTTCGTCTGTTATTAACATTGCATGCTTTTGGTTTCTTCTTCTTCTCTTTAGAGGAAACTTTGCATTCCACATAAAAATTTCAGTTGAATTTTTGAATCTTTATTCTTGAATCTTCAAGTTTCCCGTGATGTATTTTTAGAAAGTAGTGTGTGTGTAGCCTAACTATGCTTTTCAATTGCTCAAAAAATTGAGTAAAACACCTAATGTTTGAGATATGACCGGTTAAATGATTAAAGATGTATCTGGAATTTTCAGGTAATAAAATATAAAGACTTATTTATTTTTAATGATTTATTGGTAGTTAAACCCCAAGAGGTAGAAGAACTACTACTAGATACAGTTCAGATCAGAAGTTGTACGAAGTTTCTTTTTAGAGTTAATCTTCGAGGATTTCTAGTGTTTGGTTTACTTTTCAAATACTTGACAGTTATTTATCTTAATTTTATTGCAATAACTATTCTTTTTCGTGATCATGCAAAGAAAGCTGTTGGTAGCTCAAGTTACGATAATCCAACACAGTATTTTTCTATTATTCAATCATGTTTTATATGTAAAAATGAGTATAGCTGGTTGACAACACTTCGGTGATCACTGATACTAACATGATGTTTATTATTGCATTTCCATTCGAGTACAACAACGCGCTTTTTGCAATATTGTTATAGTTATTACTATTATCTCTCACACTCCTCCAATATTCAGCACAACCACACATTATAACACCCCATGAGCCTCAAGTGAGTCACGATCCCTGCTTAGTAACCACAATTCCACAGCACACACTTGTGAGCGACGCTAATGGGGCTGTGTGTTGAGACAAAGACTAAAGCGCGCCGCTAATGATATTGGAGCAACTGATATATAAACATAACTTCGAGAAGCAATAACACGACTGTCTGGCACACAGTGAACCAACTTCATGTCCCCCTAACGGGTGGCACCATCAGCATCGCGACGCCACCCATTCCTGGCCGCAGCAGCGTGCTTTGTAATAATTTGTGAGCAATTATTGTTGCGTTTCACCACCAAGTTTGTGTCAACAACATCTGCACACCTGCTTCTATTGTTCTCAAGTGAATCCACGCGCGAGCAGCTCGATTGTTCCAATGCATTGCTGTTGTTGTTTAACGTCAACATTGCTTGGATCCAGAAAACTATATAAATGTCATTTTACAATCATTTAAACAAATTAAACATACATGTTTAACAATTAGCTATCCTTTACATCTTTAAAGAAAGATTAAATGGCGAAAACATACCAAAAGATGGATACTTAGTTTTCTCTGCAGCATTATAAAACCAAATTTTCCTCCTGAATTTGAAATATATTTAATAACTATAAATATACGTATTTTTAAATGTATCTTTAAACGTCTGACATACTATCATGCGTTTCTCTATCACTCTTCTACAAATTATTCTTACTCCTTTAACTACTTAAGTTTGAAAGATACTGTGGCAATTGTTTAATTACACAAAGGTAAAAAGGAAATAGCAGAATATAGTACGCTTAAACAATATACAAATATCTTAAGAGCTGGTCGCTATGTAATATAAAAATTTCGTTCTCTATGAAATGAAAGAGGCAGAGAGGTAGACACATAGAGAGATGGAGAGAATGAGAGTGAGTGAGTGAGTGAGTGAGTGAGTGAGTGAGTGAGTGAGTGAGTGAGTGAGTGAGTGAGTGAGTGAGTGAGTGAGTGAGTGACTGGGTGGGTGGGCGGTGGGTGGGTGAGTAGGTAGTAAGTTAGTAAGAGAAACATATATTTATTTTAAAATTAAAATCAATAGTAACAAGGAATACATAAACAATGGTTAAACAAGAAAATGAATATATTTCTACATAATACATTGTGTGCTTTAGATATCTATATATTTAGATAAGTTTATTCTCAGAAATTCAAGACATAGATGCATTTCACTTTCCATCAAGACATTTTATAACTATTTTAATTAAAATCGAAATTAATTGTTCTTTCACACTAGCCGTGTACAGGACGCACTATGAAAGGGTAGAGCCAGAATGAAAAATTCAATGTCATAGCCGGGATCTGAACCACGGATCTACTGGTTTCCGTCCAGCCGCTCTAAACATTTGAGCTACTATGGCCAACGTGCCAACATGACATTAAATTCTCCAACTGACTCGTGTTTCTCCCGGTAAACCAGTAGGAGTTCTCATAAACACATGAAACAACGATTTTATTTAAAATCATTAAGATAATTTTTGATAAAAAAAATCACATAATTTTCAAACACTTTACAATGTCAGGAGATATTTTGAGAGTACTCATTTGCAGATCTTTGCGTAGCATCCTTGAAAGATGCTGAACATAAATATGAGTTCTGGTCTCTAACTCTCTCTCTCTCTCTCTCTCTCTCTCTCTCTCTCTCTCTCTCTCTCTCTCTCTCTCTCTCTCTCTCTCTCTCTCTCTCTCTCTCTCTCTCTCTCTCTCACACACACACACACAAACACACACAGACACACATACACACACACGAACACACGAATACTCACGCTAAAAATATTGACCTTTTGCTAAAATCATTTTATTGACATTCCAAAGCCTGTAATTCCTGTTAAATTTTGATGTCGAATTTGTGGGGACATGTAGCACTCTTAGTTAATAACTAGGCGGTACACGAAGTAAAAGCATAAAAATTATCAGTATTAAGGTGAAATTTCATCATCATCATCATCATCATCATCTGCTTACTATTCGAGTTTCCGTTCTAAATTGCAACGCGTCTCAGATCTATATACATCTCTCCTTCCCAATATCCTATAAAGAATTGCTGTCTTTGATATGGAAGAGTTGAAAATAACCATCTCGAGTCACCAAATATGCACCAGGTGCTGTACCATTTCGGGAGCATGTGAAAAAGAAATGGACAGCTAGTTGGGGATTCCGGAGAACTTGCTAGTCCAAATGACACACGAGTCCCTTCGTATTGGTGCCTTGTCTTTTTCACCATAGATATGTGATAACATAAGCGCTATACCTACACTGTAGTAAAGGAAAGGACTACATCACTGCTATAACTAAAAATGCTATTTCCATGTGTGTGTAACTTATTATAACATACTTAGGGCATTTCCTTTTCCTATGTTTTTAAAATCCGCGTTTATTATAGTACCTACATTGTCGACAACTTTTTTTTTTCTAAAAATTCTCTCTTTACCAATTCACTTACTTTATTGTGTCTATTTAAGGTGACCCAGAAGGCTGTATGTTTTCAATTTTAAAATCCAGAAGTTCAAGGAAAATTTTCTCAGAAACTACTAACTGTATCAGAATGAAATTTTTACTGATTAATAAGTGGATATTCTTGAACATTTTAGCACAGTAATTTTTACTTGCTTTTACTTAAGAGTAGTATTTTTATATACTGTAAATATTTTTTTTAAATAAGTCACTGAGTTATATCCTAGCTTCAATAATAAGAGACATTTTAAAAAAAGCACTGCGTTAAAATTCGTAAAATACGTTCATAAATAACTGATAGAAATTTGAGCTCCTTGAGTTTAATAGTTTCTGAGAACATGTTCCTTGTTTTTCAAAAATAGTTAAAATTCCGGAAGTCAAGCATAAAGAAACACTAACATATGTTTCTTTACAAATCATTGCATTCTCCTTCACACTGTTTACACCTCACATGATTTTGAAAAAATATTTATGAGAATCTCCATATTTACAATTTCAATAGCACAATTTTAATCATTTATCCTCTATATTTCTTCATAATAATTAGCACTTGCATCCAGTTTTTTTTTTTTTTTTTTTTTTTTTTTTTTTTTTTTTTTTTTTTTGAGAAACTGCCCGACACCGAATTATTACAATACTTTCTTGAACTCCACCAAGTCACAAATGTTTTGTTTTTTATCTTAGAATAAACAACCATACTCACAACAGAAAGTGGTTTTCTAACATTTTTCCGTTTTTTGAACACCCTGTCACTGAATTTCGGCGTATTAATTATAAGAGACGAAAATTTGGACAAAATATCACTTTTCAGAAACAAATTATAACCTTTTTTCACAGAAAAATAAAACAAGTGTTACTCTAGAAACAGTTGAGAAGCTAAGGAAGCCATGTTGTTTGAGTGTCAGCAGAAAGTTGCACACGCATAAATATCCCACAAAACTTCCTACTCTAAGAAAATTGAGCAACCCTTGAAAGTAATAAAAACACTTGACAGCTGTCAAATGAAACCAACCACATCCTACAAATACATCAATTCAATAATCCTTTCATAAAAACAGTAATAATTGACTTACAGACTTAAAAATTACACCATTTGAATCAATGAACCCTGTAGTATTTTACCAAGCAAAATAGTTTTTAACCTATTTTGGCCTTCTGGTCCACCTTAATTTTTCATGTGTATCTTTCATCTTAAAGTCTGAAGTAACATTATCTAAACAAATAAATTTTCCAACTTAGTTCACCTATTTTTCTGTAATTTCACTTCCATGTGTTTAGAGAAATCTTCATGTCATATTTCTTAAAATAAACTTTAGGAAAGTTACAGGCTGAAGATTGCAGCTCTCCCACCGGTTTGTTTAGAATCATTAGGTTATCGGCATATTCTTTGTAATTTCTGTCGCATTGGATATCCTCCAATCTTATGTTATTTAATTTGTCAGAGGTTAGCTAACAAAGGCAGTCTGCATCACTGCCTTACCCTTCTTGATTTAGTTGCTTCTGGCATTTCATCGTTTACTTTAAAACCCAGGAAACGTGCTTATATATAATGATTTAAGTGTACCTGCGACTGAAAATTTCAAATGCTGAACTAATAACGCTAGCTTTTTAAGACTTATACCACAGTACAAATATGATATAGTCAAAATTATTTAGTTTTGGTTACGTTACCTTAAAATACCCTTGCGAAAAAAAGAAGTTAAGTTTTTTGTCTAACATTTTAACAACAAGTTCCCAATACATTCACTTTTCTTAACTTGCCCTAGGTTTCTCTGTATAACTTTATGCTCCAGAAATTTCTAAAGCTATGCATATGGCTTTCTTGCCCAAAATTTGAAATGCTTGTGTTTTGAAGTAAAGAAAGTGTGGTTAAATGCATCTCACAATAAAACCTAGGGCCATTTCTATTCATTCTGTCTCTATGAACGTGTGTAACAAGTTTCATTAGTCTAATACTAAAACTGTGACACAAGGAGCATCTTAAATGATGAAAAAATGATGACATTTTCAATATCGAGAAAACAAGAATAAAGAATTAGAATTCATATCTAACACTAGCATTCACGTAACTTTCAAACTACATTAGAGCATTTAAAAATGGATTGCGGATGCTATCTAAGCATTCTTTGTATTCAGGAAGCTTTACACTATTTTATAGTCTAAAATGAGATAAAACGTTTTTTTTTTTTTTTTTTTTTTTTTTTTTTTTTTTTTTTTGAAAATGTTTATGAAATGTCAGTCATACAGTCTAGATATTTTGAGGTTGCAGCTGAGTAAAGATGCACATTAAATGAATTAGTTTGTTACCAATCCTGAAAGAAAAGTGAGGGTGATTTATACATGTGGAGTAATTCATATGTGCATCATCAATGGCTCCACATGTATAAATCATCCTAAAACTGTCTTTTCAGGATTGGTAAGAGAATAATTCTTTGAAAGCGAATTTTTACTCAGCTGCCACCTCAAGATAATTGGACTATACATATGCTTAAACGCAGGGGCGGTTTCTCAACGGGGTAGCATGTTCGCGCTACAACCAAAATGCTGGGTCTCCCTTTAATGCAAGGGCATGTTCCATTTGGCGTTCAGTTCGACCTTGTCTAGTGCAGTGGCCCTCAGCGCGCTGTACAGTTTGCAGGTGCTAAGTAGTTCACTCTCAGTTGCAAACCACTGGTATACAATGGGGAGGTATAGGGCAGGATGAACCTAGGGCGTGCAGGGGCAAGTAGGGGGGAAGGGCGGGGCTTATGGCTGCATAAGGTTGGTTAACCTAGCAGCCACGTGTTTTGTGCCGTGTTTTGTTAGCTGTGTCGTGCTTTGAGTAGTGAATAAGAGTGATTTATTTAAATACAAGTATATTGTGTTATATAAGGAGAAACAATGAATTCCATAAAGGGTCTATTAACACATCCTTTTTAAAAATGAGCTTAGAAGAAAAAAACGAAAATAACCGACTTGGAAGTCCCACGCCAAATATAAAAATCACATAGGTAGTCAAAACAAAAACAAGATATTTGAACAGGAACTTTAACAACAATGTATATGAGAAATATAATTTGATGTGTGGTTGTAATATTAAAAATAGTCTGTTTTGCTTTCCTTGCGTTCTCTTTGGCGGTGAAGATCCGTGGACAAAACATGGCGTGAATGCTTTGCAGCATCTTCATGATCGCGTTAAAAACACGTAACTTAAAAACTGCACATGAAAAACACATTTTTGCTATGCTTGGCAATTTAAATATGGCAAAGCAGATGAAATGTGTAGTGTTTAACGCCCGCTTTTACTACATACGGCACCGCAGGCGATGGCACTGATGATACATGAGATGAAGATGGAGCACCGGTGGAATGAGATAGCGGGGGAAACCGGAGATCCCGGAGAAAACCCGACCCAGCGCCGTGTTGTCCACAACAAATCTCACTTTGCAAAGCAGATAGACAGTGCATATCGGAGAACAATTGAAGAACGCAGCCAGAAAGTGGCTCAAAATAGGTATGTTTTAAACATTATTGTTAACTGCATTAGGTTTTGTGGAACCTTTGAGTTAGCTCTACGAGGACACAATGATTCAGCTACGTCAAGCAATCCTGGTATTTTTCGAGGACTGATAAACTTCGTGCAGAGCTAGACTGTGTTCTGAAAAACCTATCTGGAGCATTACAGTGTTTAAGGGGACCTCCAAGATAATCCAGAACGAAATCTTGCAATGTACACTTGAAGTCTTCCATGAAGAGATATCAAGTCCATTTTTAGCTGCATAAATAGAAGAGTGTTATGCTCTAGAGTGTTTCTGAAATACGCATGTTGTGTTATACGCTGTGAATTATCGTTAACTTGTGTATACAGGAGTCTTTAGTGGTAGGCTTAAACAACCGTTTGTTACTTTAAAAAAATTAAATTGCATGGACAAATTTGTGAACCACCGATTTTCAGAGCCACAAGCCGCCCCTGCTTAAACGTCTACAAGCTTTGGAGGTACATTACACGCGTTTAAAGATAACACTGGCGATACCCTGAACTTTTTCCAACAAAGAAGAGATAAATGTTATTAGCATAAATTTTAGAGGGTTTGTAAACCTAAGTTAAATGGCCTCCGTAAATAGAAACTCAATCTTACATATTTGTGGCAAATTTTGTTGTGTGATTGGGCACTACTGGTAAATATGGAAGGTTTTTATATTAAAATTATGTGGTTTCCTTCTATGAAATACTAATTTGTTTTCTCCATTTTGCTTATAAAGTTTTTGGCAGTGAAATACATTTTATGATATAATAAATAACTTCTAGGCAAAATTGTTTCAGAAGGTAACATAAATAAAACGTAATTTTATATGAATGCACTAATGTATGAGGGATGATATGAAGTTCTAATGGGTACAAAAATTCGTGTAATTTTTTTCATTATACCTTAATAAATGTATGCTGTCTAGACAAACTAATTGATGGATTACCAGTAAATTACATTTATGATTCAAATCCGAAATATTTTAGAGAAAATGAATAATGAAGGACGATTACACCAAATCCTTTCTCTGGGTCTGCTATCAAACAAAAACCTGAGGATCAGGACAAACGAGAGTGGACTCTCCATTACTAATCCTTTGCCTAATTATAGGAGAGGAAAATCTCCCAGGCAGAACTTGAAAATTGAAATCAGATATGGAGCGCTATCTCTCCCCTCCCCTTCACTCCCTCGCCCCCCCCCCTTCGTAAGAGGTATTATGCAGATGACTGTAAAGTGGTAACATTAATTCTAGCTGGGTCGGGTTCCATATACTAATGCGGTATTGGCTACAGTGGATTATGTGCTGGGATTCGGTCACAAAATTAGACGCATTATCACATGCGCTCGGTTCCCACATTAAGCAAATCAATACGGTATTAACATAACAAATTACTCTTAGGTGAGTTAGCAATTTGTCATACTACGTTATTCCTTCACACAATAATGCTGTTGCAAATAGCTCAACCACGTGTATTTTCTCTCTAAAGAATAATGGTGACAGAAGGTAAAGAACGTCTTCTCTCGCTTTTATCTCCCATCTTACACTTATTTATAAGCCGTATCTTATAAATACGTTACCAGAAAACTTGCACAGGAGCTGGCGCGGCATAGGGTAGAAGCATGATGGATGACAGAAATTGCTGATGAAAATGGCATCAGAATCTGTCCCACTTGTGAGAGAAAAGGTTATGGGGACAAGCTGTAAGAGTACGGAAAATTGGAAGAAGTATCTGTGATCCTTTACCACAGCTGTTTAAGGACAAGTTGAACGATACTGGCAGATGGGGAAAATGGGCTAAGATCAGAAGAAGAAGCGAACTATGTTTCTCCTGCTACTTCGCATCATTTTACCATATCTAGGTTAGAGTCTGTTTAGTTAACTCATGTGCACGTCGGCCGCTGCCTTTGACGAACCCTTATAATCGTTTTACAACACTGACCCTCCTTCTCTCAGACCTTTCTGCAAGGTTGCCACCTTTCTCCATATGTCATGGGTAGCCTACGAGGTTTGGTCAAAATAAATTATCATATGACCATTACTGCAAGACTTCCTTAGTTTTGACAAATATATCGCCAAGCTACAATTCCATTGGATTCCATAATAACCCTTATCTTATTCAAAATGCGGTATTTGAAACCAAGCTCCTTTAGGAGACCGCGCAAAGTGTAGTGCCCATAAGGAAAATCACAAATTTCTTGCAAATATGCAACCAATTCCTCTAAGGTGGACGCTCTCCCTTTTGCATAGAATCTATAAATTTCTCGACGAATTAAGTCGCATGTGAAATTATCTAATTTAGAGAAACGTTTCATTTAGTTTTCACACTTGATTGGCGTCTCTGGTATTCCTTTCGTCACAATATTTCTTACTGTATTTCTGTGAATACCCAGAATTTATCATCCGGTGCATTGCATGACCCCTTACCAATATTATTTTTCAGCACATATTTATATGTGTTCAAAACAAGCGCTTGAATTTGCTTAGAAACAGTTGCCGTTATAACTTTTTTTAGGCTTCCCCAATAACATAACTCAGCCCAGTTATTCACACTATTGTCATCACTTTGATTATTTTCACTTGACTGACAGTTATCTACTACTTCATTTGCATTTATCACTGCATTTCCCTCCCACCGTTTCCACATTGTGACACAACGAATTTCTGCACGTAATGAAACAGATCATCTAGAAGTTGGAACTTTGGCAACTGAGACTCCATGTGGAGTAGATATGCGACTGACACAGAAAATCAGAGTTGCTATTGGTCCTCAACGACAATGTTCCATTTCTGAAGTGTGGAGATAGATTTATGACGGTCATTAGTGGGCGGGAGGGTGAGTTTCCTTTGAGGGGCAAACTGCACTTGCTTTCATTAGACATCTTCTACATCCTGTCGTCATGGGTTCATTTTGTTGGTTGGTGCATCCAATTTGTAGATGTTATCACGACTTGTACTGCTACGCTTTGAATCCATGCTACATCTTTGATCTATTGCTTAACAATGAACAGGAATGACTGCGTCGCTCAACTATAAAAGAGAAGGCGAGGTGATTAATGGCGGCAGATTTTGTTAATCTTTTACGAGATTAATCGAAATGCTCTTGTAGAGATCCAGTTGCATTTTACTCCCTAAAATTCAGTTATAGGTCCTCATGTGACGTATTTCTTACTGTTTCTATCTATACTATTTATTTTCTTAAAACTGATTTATATCTCCATCCCTAAACTCCAAAATTAAGAGGAACACTTTTTAAGTTTTTCATAAAAGTGTTACAGAGAATAAGAAACTCACATAAGTGAAGGTAAATTGGCAAAAATACATCTTTATAAGTATAATGCTTATCACAGTTATTAGAAGAAAGCGGCATCCAATCCAATTTCTTTAAACAAGTGAGCTTTATTATTTACCACCTCCTAGGACGCACTAAGGTAAATGCAGCAGCAGTCCCTTGTGTGACCATGAGTGGAGACAAATAGCAATTGAATGTAGGTATATAAAGTAACTATTTGAAGATTCAAACAGAAATAAATAATAACTACGTAAATTTAAATAATAGAAATTTTTATGTAGTTGGCTTCAAGTTAGCTACGCAAAAACTATTTATCATTACAAAGAAAGGAAAACAACAGAAGAAAAAGTTCATGGCAGATAGAGAGAGAAACACATCGGTATGTTCTGTGCTAACTGCAAAGGACATACCTGCATACGAGGGATGGATGTCAGTTTATTATGAGTAACTTCTCTGCCCATACACACTGACAGTTGAACCTATTTCTTTCCACTGGCTTTAATGATTATTAGAAATTCCTAAAGCTGTTGAATATTTTTGACAGTTTCTAATTGCTTATTAGCTACATAAAATTATGCAAAATTAATTTCCAACCAAGTTCTATAGACTGTTCGTAGAACATTCAAAGTATATATTTTCTTTGCCATTAATGTTTCTTAAATACATCTATAGTATTTGAACCCCTTCAGTCCCGGCGTCCACTGTAAATTGGCATTAGCTTTTCCTCCTATTTGTAATGGTTTCAAATAATTTTCTGCTATATTCTTGTTATACTGTCCTTATCTAATTAAGCATATACATTTTAGATTACATATATACTTTTTCGCAATTTATATTGAATTCAATTTTTTAAAAGAAAAGCAAAATTGATGCAACCGCAGTCAAATGACATTCCGTCAGCGTCCAAGCGTGCCAACCCAGCTATAATTTACTTGGGCCCTTCCACATCCTTTACCACAAGCATATTTGACTGTGGTTGCCGAGACTCGAATCCACGATCGCCAGCTTCGAGTGTAGAGCAAGTACACTACGGTTCGGCGTACGATCATGGCTATTCAAGTCAGTTGAATGAAGCTGTTTCAGACGGCCTGGAGAAAACCGGTTTCGAATTATAGCAATACCGCCATAACTAGCAACATTTTTACAGCTATTTGTAACAAAAAATCATATTCGCGAACCTATTGTTGCGACAATGTGCGACCGGCGTGCACAAAGGGACACATAGTGCAAAGTGGAGATAAAAAAACTTGCCGAAACAGATAAAGATAGATAACTGGTATGCTCTAGTGCCGTCTTGTTTGTTACAGAAAATACTGGTAATTTCGTTCTGTAATTTAATTTACAGTGAGCGGCTATATAAAAGAAGCCATGGCTAGTCGTAGACAGAGTGGTAATCGGAACTGATTCGTGAGCCTGCAGCTGTGTTTTGAAAGTGAACTCTTTTGTTTGTACAGAAGTGACGAAGATTGTGTTTGTGTATGTTATGTAATTCTGCCACTGCAAGGGTTGACCAAAATGTGTTTCTATGGAAATAAAAAGCATTTGGAATTTCTGCAAATTGGACTTTTAATTTTAGAACCCCCAAAGTCACAATATGTTAAGGCATGTGAGGAGTGGGGATATTTTCTTTTCCGTGTTTTGAAGAGACCTTAACTTTACAACTATAATTTGTATTTAACAGACTTTCTAGCACAGCTAAACGGATTAATCATAACCACAAATTGCAATGTGATCAAATAGAGGGTTGCAAATACTAAGCGAATAATAGCATTATAACTGCCATGCTTAATGAGATATGCTGAATCTCAATGGATATGAAATAAACATAGTTCCCGGGCTCTTGTTGGGACATTGTAGATTACAGAGCAACCTACCTATATGCAATTGGAATCATTAACGATTCGGTATATGGACTACATATGTATGTAAGAAAAAGGACAAAACTGACAGCCATATAATATTTTAATGTGAAGTTCTGATAAGAAAGGATATGTGCCTTTAAGTTCGGTGAAGTAAAATGATAATTACCCTTAAAATAAGAATTAAGGCATACACCTATGAAAATGAATCAAAATCTTGAAAAAGCGAAGTTTTTCTGTTTAATCTATTTTATTCCCATAACTTCATTTGTTGCCTTTGATTTACTAATATAAATGACATTCACTCTATGCGGCCTTGCAAGACTGCTAAACACAATGCTATAATGTACATTCTAATTTTAAATATTTTTTTTTCTTGTTTGTTTTTCAGTTATTTTTCTCTTTTTAAATCCTCCACGTGCTAAAATGTTTGACCAATTAATTTCTCATTTTCAGCAGATCTTCAAAAGTAATTAGCTAACAGACGTACTAAGCCAATCTTTAAATGTTATAATTCTGTTCTGTTTTATTAAACATATGCATAGTCAGATATTCATAAAATAGAAGAAATACGTTCATTGTAATGATATGTTAAAGATAAATGAACTCTTTAGTAGGATGTTAAAAAACAAACAAGAGGGGCATTTTAATTAACTGAATTAAATTAATTAAATCGAGGAAAACATAAATAGCAGAAATATCAGGTAGTTGTATTCCGCTACAATAAAGGGACAATAGTTATTTAACTAAAGCAAATTGGTATAGGATATAATTCAACAAAATCTTAGGTTATAGTGTTAAGGGCAATTTTGAGCCTACTACATGAGTAATAACACTTAAGTCAAATCAAGTCACCGATTTTCAGTGTTTAATTTATGGTGTTTAGAGGAAGATCGCTTCGGGAAGTTTTATAAGCATGATTGCCTTTCTTTCTGGTGACCTCTAAACGCGTATTTCCAGTGAACATTTCTATATCAAGTTCTTATAACGTTCAAAACTTCTACTTGTTATTGTTAATTAATGAGACATCTAAAACAGAACATTCCTAAACGCAGTTAGAATAATTAGCATTCTGAACATACCACTGTCTTCTAGTATTTTCTTTCCTACAGAAGATTCAGTAAAATGGTTTTCCACTTGACAGGAAACGGTGCAAATAATCATTTGGAGCAACTCTGCCTCTTGGTTTACATTTCACTTTCTTGTTTGCATTCCCCTGGGTGCTGAAGCTGCTGCATCTTTTCAATTTACCCACCGCCTTCTACAAATGTGAAAATTCCACGTAACCGCGGCATCCTGGGAAGAGCGATGGGAGATCCCCCACTCCACGTTGTGGATGTGTTGATTGTTAGACGAACTCCATTCAAAATTAGCAAATTAATTATCCGTTTTGTTCCGTTAGAGTTAACGAAGTTGAGGATGAAGGGAAGGGGAAGAATTGGCTAAGGGATGGACATTAGCTTTCCGAGGGTAAAGTTCATCGCCATCCTTGTCTAGCTCCGTGATAGCCAGCCCGTCTAATTTACTGAAACACGCTGTCTGTAGATACATACATACACTAACCGTTGTCCGGGTGGCAGGAGAATGCAACCCCAAAACAACAGCTAGAGTTCACCGAGAGGAGGGGAGGGGTGGTGGCATGCTTCTCTATAATGGAACTGGATGTCGCGCGTTTTCCATTCTATAAACTAACCAGGCTTGCCTCTAGTAGGCAGTTCATTAACGTGTCCGAGTCAATATGCATTCAGCCAGGCGACTTGGTCTCATACATGAAGTTTCAGAGTGCTGTCAGGATTCCACTTCTCTTTAGGACATCGCTACTTGACCTCCACTGTCCTGGAATTTCGTGGATAACGCGGTCCTTTGTTCGCAATAAGCCAGCCTTTGTAATATAGACACCATAGTAAGCACACTTACTTTGGACTAGAAAATCCTCACACCGATACTTCAAGCCTTATTAATTTCAACTTTCCTTTACCATCGTAAATTCAATATTCAAGTTCAAGCTTAATTCGTGTTTTGTGAATACTGTTTTCATTCTTTAATGCCATTTTAGTATACCTATGACTGAACATTTGAAATCCTGAACAAATAACGCTAGCTTTTTAATATTTATACCACAGAAGTTACTTAGTGCAAATATAAAGGGCTCAAATTTTATCAATTTAACTTTGATGGTTTGGAAAATATGGTAAAATTTATTTATTTTTGGTTATGCCACCTAAAATGTTCCTTGCGACAAAATAACCTAAATTTTGGTCTAATATTTTAACAAAATGTTCCCAATACTTCTAGTTTTTGAATTTACCCTAAGTTTCTCTGTGTCTCAATAACTTTAGGCTCCATAAATTTTTACATCTATGAATATGGCTTTTTTGGCCTAAACTTGACATTTTTGTGTTTTGAACTAAAGAAAGTGTGCTTAAATACACGTCACAATAAAACCAAGGGCACTTTCTATTTACTGTGGCTCTATGAACGTGTGTAGCAAGTTTCATCAGCCTATCACCAAAACTGCGACGCAAGAAGCACTTTAAATAATGAAAAATGCTGAAATTTTCAATAGCGAGAAAACAAGGATAAATAATTAGTATTCATATCTAACACTATCATTCACGTAACTTTCAAACTAAATTAGAACATTTAAAATGGCCTGCGGATGCTATCTAAGCATTCTTTGGATTCAGGAAGGCTTACACTATTGTACACACTAAACAGAGAAAGAGATGACTTTTTGAAAATGTTCATGAAATTTCAGTCATTTAAATAATTACTTTATGATATAGTTTAACGTGTTTAATCATCGGACGGTGTCGGAATGATATCAGTGAAACAAAATTCAAATGAGCCTAAATTAGTATTTTTAGGGAAAGGGAAAATTCCTGCTAAACCTGTTCTCTAAGTAAAATACCAAACAAAATTCGAACAGGAACCTCTTAAATGCCAGGAAGCCCCGTGATGATGAGCTAAGAGAAGTAATGTAGCTGTTTTAACATTTCCTGCATCTCGCTCCACTCCGTCAAAACATCTGCAGTAAGATCAACTACTCCGCCTCCTCTATTTTTGAAAAATTGACATACTTTTATACATTATATTCCTATTAACAATAAATAATACTCAAATTTGCCTGGATGTACAGAGTATAAAGCTAGTACACGTTCATTTTTACAGCACAGGGGAAAAACTCCGGAGACAAAGTGAAATAAAAAGAGAACCTCTGATCAAATTATTCTAACCAAAATTTGAAGTCCGAACTTCTTGAAGTGAGGTCTCCCGTTGCATCACAGCAGGGTGATGAGCTAAAAGAAACATTGTAGCTATTTTAAAAATTGATGTAACGATTTCATATATAAAATGAACAATAGTGTCGGGACGAAGTGAAAAAACAAATAAAGTACATTATCTGGAAAAAATAGCGTAATAGAACATACGAAGACTTTCCAGAAATTACTCCCACCCAATTTACCACTTAATTGGCAAACTTATTTTTATTGATTTTCCTGAACATCTATAGCTTTTTCTTAGTGCATTACCACGCAAGTGAAATTTTAATATTAAAAATAAAGTAAACATCAATTTTCTGGAAACAGCGAGACAACATAAAAATATATTGCATGCTAAACGTAAAAGTTAATTAAAATTAATGTAAGGATTTTCACTGTTCTTTATTATTATTTTTCACTTGGTCCCGAAACGAATCTTCATTTTGATATATGAAATTGTTACATCAATTTTTTTTTTTTTTTGAAATAGCTACAATGTTTCTTTCAGCTCATCACCCTGCTGTCATGGCAGCGGGAGGCCTCACTGCAAGGAGTTCGGATTTCAAATTTTACTTAGAATAATTTGGTTTGCGCTTCTCTTATTTCAGTTTTTATCCGGAGATCTTCCTTTGTCCTCTAAAATGAACTTGTAGTAGCTTTATACCCTGTACATCTGATACTCTGCTTAATGTATTATATATTAAAATGCAGATCTTATATTTATCAATATATGTGACTTTAAAAATAAAGTTTTGTCATTTATCGCAGAATCACCTACAACTTTCATTGTACAAATATATAAGGTTTATAATTATAAATAAAAAATAGTGATGCTTATATTCGAGTTACAGCTCTATCAACAAAATCTATTAAGTTTCATATGGTAACAGATGCACAGAGAATGCATAGGAGAACAAAAATTATTTTAGAAAATGTTAATTTTAATTAACTTATACGGTTTGCATGCAATATATTTTTAATTTGTCTCTCGCTGTTTCCAGAAAATTGACGTTAACGTTGCTTTTAATATTAATATTTCACATATGTGGCAATTAACTAAGTAAAAACTATAGCAGTTTTGGAAAAAATCAATAAACATAAGTTTTCGAATTAAGTGGTAAATTGGTTGGCAGTAATTTCTGGAAAGTTTTCGTATTTCCCATTATGCGATGCGTGTTTAGTGGTTTTGTTCACTTACCCGAAACAAATGTACTTTTTTTTTCTAAAGTTACTTATGATGGTTGCGTAATGTCTGTTTCCCGTCACGTAGATATTGGATTTCTGGTTAAACGTTAACCCATGGTGCAACAGCCCCTTCTGGGCCAAGCCCTGCCAACCCGACTGCCGGCCTCATGCCCACAAGGTCGAGGTGACTCAATCAGAAAGTAAAATCACGGATTACTGCCTTTTCACAGTCTTTGGTTATGACTAAGCTAACTAAGAAATAACCATACGGCAATTAAATTTGAGGCTATGATTTGTCTTAAAAATAAAACAAACAAAAATTATATATTTAATAATAGCAATAAAATAACTAAAATAAGTGAAATAGAAGAAAGACCGTTTCGAAAAATAGTTAAATCTAGCCCAAAATTGGATTTAAACTTTTTCAAAGCTTTGGTTTACCTATTTTCTAGAATATATTGTGAAATTAAAAGTTCAGGTTAGAAACACCAAAAGTTGCTCTTTATTTCTGCAGAAACACACTTCGGTGAACCCCTACAGTAGCAGAATTACGTCACATACACAATACAGCCTGCAAGGTCATCGACCCCAAACAAAGTTCACACAGCTGTTCACGCACACGAGTCCAATTAACAACTGTCTCCTTGACGAGCTGCGACTTCCTTATTTATACTTACTCACTGTACGAATGTTCTCAAACAATCAAGACGGCGCTAGAAGAAAGAAAAATTGTCCAGAAATCCGTCTTCTACCCCCAACCGTTTCGCCGAGCTTTTATCTCCGCACTGGGCTGCCCGTCTCTTTGAGCTCGTCGGCCGCGCCGCCTCACCTCAACAATGCGCTCGCGACAGTATAGTCCTTAATTCTGCAAACTTATAGGCTGGATAACTGTTATGAGTTTACTTTATGTACTACCATCATAAGCAGGTTGGTAGTCCATTCATAGCAATGTGAAATTTCTTTTCTTAATTATTTACTTATTTAGTTATTTATTAACTATTATTTATTTATTCATTCATTTTTATTTATTTTTATTTATTTTCTTCTTTATCTATCTATTTGTTTACTTCTTTATTTATATATTTATTGACTTCTTCATTTACTTATCTATTTATTCACTTACTTAATATTTATTTATTTAATACTTATTTATTTAATATTTATTTAATATTTATTTATTTAATTATTATATTTATTTAATATTATTTATTTTCAAAATGCCAATAAAAGCAATAATAAATTTGCTATAGCAATACAAAGTAATTAAACTTTAAATTTAAATTACTGTCTTGATAATCACCGACCGTAACACACGCTCTCTTCTCTCCCGGGAAGGGAGAGAATGCAAATGGCTCTCTTGCTTATATGTTCAACATGCTCTCATTAATGTTAGCTATAATTGAGGAATTATTTTATCAATTAGTTTCCTTCATTTTATCATGTTGATACTGATTAAAGGGTATGCAGCTTTTGATACTCCAAATCCGTGTCTGCCTCACGCCCAAGAGGTCCCGAGCTCGAATATGGGTTAGGGTGAGTTACCTGGATAAGGATTTTTCCGGGATTTTCCCTCATCCTGGTAGACGAATTTTGGGTAACTCTAAGCTCCATGGACCTCGGGCTCATTTGAGCATCACTGCACCCATTTCATTCATTGTCCGATATGATTTAATGTTGGAGGACGTAAATTAAAAAAAAATTCTGAGACTCACTAAAATGTTCACTCGCCAAAACAGTCATTAGTGCGACAAACACACATTCATGATATATTCACCAAAATCAACCATTTCTTCGATAAATTCCTGCTCTGAGTCGCACAGGCTCTTCTTAAATAAATTTTCATTTGTTCATATAAAATTAACGTAAGACATTCCTCTTGCAATTGTGTTGTATTGCACTTAAGAATATGCATTTTATAGCTTCGTAAGTTCACCACAGTGTTAAAATTGATTCTCTGCTACCATATGCATACATGATATAGCACCTAGCGGGATGGCTTCGGCGGTTTCGTCTGTGGCCCTCATTCGGGAGGCACGAATTCAATTGCCGTTGCCGACCTACCTGACCCATGGGTTTTTCGGGGGTTTTCCCGGGTCGCTAGGCAAATGCTGGGCAGGTTAACTACATCCCCGAATTTCCTGTCCGTGCATTTCATGTTCATGATTATTTCATATCATCTCTTATGTGATGGTCCCTTTCAGGGCAGAAGTGTCGGCGGGTGTCTCGGCGGTGCTTGGCAGGATGATATGATCTGAGGAAGGCTACTTTCTCCTCCGGTAGGTCGGTTGCCGGTCTCCACTCCTCTGCTGGGACCATTTCGTGAACGCCAGCCAGGGACCTCTGGGGCTCGGATCGCCTGCCTGGGACCATTAGGTATCGGTTGCTGGGCTCGTTGCTGTACCGCTGTAGGGTTCGTTGTCCTAGCCTGTCGGGGGGAGTGGGTCACTAGCCAAGTAAAATGTAGGGACCATGCCCTCTGTACTGTCGTGGCTCCTTGGGTTGACCGCCCTCTGGTTCCTTCACCTCATACTTCCTTCCGGGGGTGCCCCACTTGGGGACGTAGGAACAATGGGTCCAGCATGGTGGCCTACGTACCGAATCTCCTCCGTTATGAAATCTCAATCCCATCATATAGCAAAAACCTGCGTTTACATACAACATGCCTCAAAATTTCAGTAAATGAAACATTTTGTCTCATCATAGATACACAACACGCAGACCCTTATCATGTTCATTCTATCTTGCACTTTTTTTAAATTGGCAGTGCTCTCGCCTGTGCTTTTAGTTATTTCTTATATTTTATGATAACCAAGTATCTGTAGTGATCTAGAATAAAATTATCCTTTAAGGAAACACATATATGAAAATGTGATCTAGGTCGCGAGAATGAGGATGCCTTATTTTCTTTAAAATGTTTCCTTTACTTGCAATTAAAGTATTACAAGTTAGAAAAATTATCATAGTCCATAAATGATACAATGAAACTTGATAACTCAAATATTTCTAAGGAGACATCATAAAGCTTCCTCACTCTGTCTGATTACTATATAATTGTAAGCCTATGGAATGTATAAAACATTCGTTCCGCAAAAATATAGAAGTTTCTTTTTTCCTTGTAATTTACGTCCTCCAACGTTAAGTCATATCGGGCGATGAATGGAATGGGTGAAATGATGCTCAAATGTGTCCAGTGTCCATAGAGCTTAGAGTTACCCGACATTCGAACTCGGGACCTCTTGAACGTGAGGCAGACATGCTACCACCACGCTGCCGAGGCGGGCAAATATAGAACTGATTAATAGTATTGCATACATTTTAACGGCTTTTAGGTATTTTCTAGCTTCTACTTTTGTAAATTTTTTGAAAACTAGCAATCTAGTGATGGAAATGTGATTATGATATATTCACTGGAGGCTGTTTCATTAACTTTCACATATAGCAACCATTGCCCAATTTCATTTCTATATAGGCCTTATATATTTTTCAAATCAAAAGTTTGTTATATTTGAAGGATTTGTGAAATCCAAAGGAAAATGAATGATATTGCACACATTTACTGCTGGCTTAAAATAGGAAGTAAATAAAACAGCATGTAAGGCAAGCGAGATTATAAGAGGCTAGGATTAATAAACAGAGTAAGTCATCTAACCAAATATATGAATAGAACAATGTGATAACAGATTTAATATAATACAAAACTAGCCATTCGTATAATAAAATCATATTCATAACATCAGCCTTGTGGACTGTTCTGTCTTCAAGAAACTCATTAGATCACCTCGAGGCTGGTCACCATTCCTACCTATTAGTTTTTGGTTTGGTAGGGAAGGTCGTGCAGTATCGACCGGGTTAAGTTTTTTTGACTTTACTTCGTAACTGGGGTTGTTAATCGGAGTCTTACTATACTATTCTCTTACCTCAAGACGTTTTCTATAGATAGTGTAATGTAATGATTTTTATATTATATTTGTAGTAATTTATTACATCGAAAGTAAAAAATCTAGAATTATAAGGCTTATAGAAACTGTCTAGCAGTATCGGCCACTGCCTTTTTCTGTTAGTACAATATATATTGTCAGTGATACATTGCACTGCCGCATGTAGAACAGTGGTAGAATTCAAAAGCATGGGAACTTTTGCCACTATTTCTGCTCAGTTCACAAATGTTTAGCTCACTGATTTTCAGAGATCGCAAATATAGCGCTGCTATAGGCATCAGACTATCTTCCAGAAAAGGCGATCTTCCCTATATAAGGCCTGCAGTTGGCGAGTCAGCTCAGTTCTTGGCGAGCAGCATGAGGAGCGCCAAGTGAACGAACGGACTGGAAAACTGTGTACGTGTATCAGAGGAGTTGTACGTAATTGTGACAGACGAACGGACGAATTGTAATTGTGTGCATTACATAATTCTGTGTAATCGGCAAGTGCTCCAACTGTAATTCGGTGGAAATAAAAACATTTTGAGTTTGTGCAATTGGACTTTTAATTTCACGAACCCACAAAGTCACAATATTCAAAATGACCATCACTTGTTTTGTTGTAATTTTAAACAAATTATTCTTAACCTAGCATATATTATTTGTAATTTAATTTATTTTGTATCTCATTTATCAACATATGATGCCACAACCTATTGAAACAAAAGCACTTTACTGTTGGAGTATTTAATGTTTAGAGAGACTTTTGCTCTTTATTCCTTTGAAAACCGTTATTTTTGTATCTACACAAAATGTGACGGTTATATTCATTTGAGCATTCTATCAATAGCTGGTCATGGAAAATGGGAATGTGTTAATAATTTTATCTTTTTAGTGTTACGGTCTATTCAGCAAGAAAGAGAAATAACAAGACAAGTAATAACGTGAACATATGTCGACCTTCACATCGCTTTCCATAAGACCGCCTTAGACGGGACTGTTTTCTTCATTTACCTACCACAAGTGAGTTTCTGAAAGGGGAACCGTTCAAATTCTACAAATCGGTGGAAACGATCGCTATGGATTTCGTATACAACTTTCGGAATACAAAAAGTCGACGGCTTCTCTTGGTATACACAGTGACACATGCATACACCCACCACACACACATACACACAGCAGACAGATCAGATCCGATTTGAAACCTGAATTCAATTTAGTACAGAGAGAGGGGGGGGGGAGCCGATGCCATCACAGACGTCCCCCTTGCACCCACAAGCACGAACGCACGCACGTAGAGAATCTGGGCGATATCGATTCGTATATCGAGGTTCCTAGTATTTTATTACAGCTTCCGTTCAAGTGATCGATATATGTACACGGACACGATGCGAAAAGCGAGTTGGAGAGAGTGAGTGAGAGAGAGAGAGAGGGGGGGGGGGGAGAGAGATGGCTGTTGTGAAGGAGCAAGCCACTACTATATACCCAGTTGTAGCAATATTCAAAGCGTGCCACAAATTCCACACATTTTCCCTTTGAGGTGGTTTCCACACCCGCTTTCCTGCTACCAGTTTCGCTGTTCCGACCTCCCTATCATCATCCCCTCAACATTCCCACCCTGCATGTCGAAACACAGCTTTGCTTGATGCAGGAAGTCGTCATGCGGAAGTACTTCTCTCAAGCACTTCCTTTGTTAACGATGCTTTTGCATCATCTCAAGACTTTTGAGTCAAAATTCTCAGATTGGTGTTGCGGTTTGTTTAATTGTATTCAGCTGTGTAACCTTCACGACTTTACTTAAGAGTATTACGTATATTATGCTAAAAATAATCTTGTAAAATTCTGGATGAAATGACCTACAAATATGCTGACACAATTAAATTTATGCATATATTCGTGGTGCTTTTAAGCTTTAGCATGAATTCTACTGAATTTAAGAAAATTAAACTTTTCCTACATAAAATAATTTCCTACAGGAGATGCTTCACAATATTTCGTTTCAATCTCACGCGAACAATCACAGGTCAGCTGTTTGCAAAACTGTGTTTTTTATTCAAGAGAGAACACAAGGAAGAAAACTAATTTATAATTTCAAAAAAGAGCTATTTAAATCGGAAATTTGCTGAAAGAAGCATTAGATATTTATTTATGATAATCTACATCAGTCAACCTGAAAACTGACTGATGCTTCCCCCCTTTTTTCTTTAATTACGTCCTCCAATAACGAACGCACTGATGCTTTAATACACTGTGATGTGCCAACTACCGTTCGATGTTCGATCCCATGGGCGAGATTCAAATTGCTATGAAGTAATGCCTCAACTCAATATACATTTTGAGAAATATTGTGACGTAATGGCTATGCCAAAAGTACCAAAAGGTCGGCGCCGAGCAATCGAAACTAAACAGATTAGTAGTTCCGCCGTCCAGCGTAAACACATAAACGTTTCCACGAGTTAATTAGCATCTTCAGGACGTTTGCACTTCTCAAACGTTCTGGAAAGCCGCGAAAGTCTCTTACGGCCATAATATATCTTGCATTAATGCCGGACAAGTCCCGTGAAGTGAGTGAGAGGCTGATGACGTGTATTAGTACTGTAACTGAGAGAATTCTAGATGACTTTCGTTCAACTCCCGAGGGGAAGAAGAAGCTGGTTTTGTGAATTTCATTGCGTCGTGAAATAATGAAGGGACAGTGACAATTATAACTAGTTCATATACATAAAGTAGCACTGTGAGTTATGCGAAGCCTTGCAAATGTTAACTAGGTTACTACGCGACTTCAAAAATATGTGAATAACGGTTTGAAAACTTGGCCAAGCCTAAATACAAAGTCTAAAAAGGGGAAATAAAGAGAAATGTTGAAGAAATAGTAAAGGAGATATAAATGCAAATTCGAGGTTTGGTGGAAAAAAATGGAGAGCTTCTGCTATTTGTGGTGTACCAAATCCTTAGTAGTAACTGGAGCTTCTACAAAAAAATCGTATCAGTTTCTTATAACATAATCTGATGTGTTACTTTCACATGATTTTCTCTGCATATATAACATCCTTTATATAGCTTTCATTTTATTGCAAATTCGGTGTAAGTGAAAAGGCAATTCAAACGACGGAAATGATAGTTAAATATGTAAATGTAAGTGCTAAAGAAGTGATATTTTAAACAAAATCGTTAAGGTAACTTTTGACAAAATCAAACTGTAAAGGGAAGTTTGACGTGAGAGATTTCTCGAAGAGCTTTGTCTTTAGCATGGGAGATAATGATCTTAAATATCATGTTTGGTATTAATCCAACATTTCTTTGTGAATTAAGCTATTCAAACACATTCATTAAAAAACACTGTTTCTCATTTCAGAGACTGAGTGGCTGACATTTTGGGATCTAAAGGCTGACCAGAAAAATGGCCAAAATGTAGGCAATTTTCGGGTTAAAGTTCGAGAGCCGGTTCAAACTTCTTCATTAATTTTTGAGAAATCTTGCCTCTAATTTTCTTTTTCGTTTCTGTATTTTTGTAGCCATTAACTTGTATACTAGTATGCAAGCGCGATACATAATCCATTCACTAAATATTTGTGTAATGATTAATTTAATTTGACGGAAATAAAAATTCATTATCGATCTACTAGAAGAAGAAAATAGGGATATATTTACAGGGAAACATACGTGTCAATTTAATGGCTTAATCGATGTATTAAAGGAGCATTCAATCCAAAAAGGTGTTATTATGCGTGAAAGTCTTATTTTATTTGTGTATTCTTTGTTGGTTGTATAATTTGTCTTGGAGAATGAATATTTACAAATAAAACGGCTTTATCTGTGGATAAAGAAGGTAATTCTGAGTTAATTTCTCTGTTACTAAAGTCTAACTCATAAAATAAGTGCTAAGGAAGCTTTCATTCATTAGACAGGCAAGGAGAACTTATTGCTTCCAAATTGATAAGGTTTCATGTTTTGGTTGAAAGCTATGTTTCAAAATGACCATTAATTTTAATTATTGAAGGCTTTAAAATCGATGCTTAAATTCATCACAGAAGTTTATATGAAGATTCACTGTCTCAAAGCGCTTTGAAAATTGTATGCTTTTAAAATACATTGCATTGAAATTTAAACATTTGGTTACTGAGAAAAGTCGGTGAATAACTGTGATAAAAGTATTCACCTCATGGAATTCAACATCTTCAGTGGAGGTCTTCCTTAAATTAATTTAATGTAATATCATATTTTAAGGCTTATTAAATTCAGTCAACTGTTATGTGGACGGTTACGAGTCAATAAATTGAAGAACAGAATATGAAATATAATTTCGATATTATTATTTATTAGAAATAACGAATTATTAGCTGTGCATTATTTCTCAAAAAAGATTAGAATTTGATTTCATTTTTTAATATTTCCTCCCAATGAATTTAGCAACTTCTGTTTTTAAAATTGTTTTTAAACAAAGAAAGAAAATTAACTGAAAATTTATAATTGTATTTACCTTTACTGATGGATTCGGGGTACCAGCTAAATGAAGGTACTAAATTGGTGTCGTATGCTTGCGCTTTCATTTCATTTTAATTTATGCCGATTTTAATTCAATAATGGACTACAATATTATACAAAAGCAATTGAATCCAAATATAAAAATTGATATTCGCAATTAAGTAAAGTACCTACTGGTCTTAAATTGCTGTTCTAAGATAGCTCAGCTTATGTATAAGACACTTACTTTTCAAAATCAAATCGTTGATTAACAGGCTTAGACTAATACTTATGTAAAATAAACATCTTGAGCCTTATGTCTTATTTTTGTCTTTATAAATGTGTAGAACTCCATTAATTAATTTTATCAAAAGAAAATATACATAATATACTCGGGTCTTTTACCACAACGCTAGTAATGAAGTATCTAGTTAGGTCTGATAATAAAATTCGGATGATGATGATGACGATGATGATATGTGTATAAGGGCGCCCAACTGCAGCGGTTATCAGTGCCCTTTAAAAAATCGTTCATGGCAAAAGCCAGATATAAATGGTTCTAAAACTGCGTACAAATGTGAACAAACTTACAAAAAATACATGTACATAATGAAAACAAACATAAAATAAAAAGAAGTATAAGGCCAAACGGTATAAAATGACTTCTTCTTCTTCTTCTTCTTCTTCTTCACTTCATGGCATAGGCAAACAGGTGCCTGTTCCGCCTTCGAAGTCCTCCAGCCATCGTTTGCTGGGTCTGCCCACCGATGTCCTACCTTTAGGATGATACTGTGACTTTGTGGGTTCGTGAAATGAAAAGTCCAATTACACCACTCAAAATGTTCTTTATTTCCACCGACTTACAGTTAAACTCTTGCCAATTACACAGAATTACGTAATGCACACAATTACGATTCACCAGTTCGTCCGTTACAACTTCACTTGCACTCGTAATTACGTACAATCTTCCGATGCTTTCACACAGTCTTCTCGTCGTACACTAGCACTGCATTCTTACACCAAGAACTGACTGACTGACTGACTCCTAATTGAAGCCCCTTTTATAGGAATATCCTGTTATTCTAGAAGTCTCTGGTTCTCCGCGAATCACCCGAACGTTCCAGAGGACAGGAGAAGGGGAGAGAAACGTCGAGGGACAAGTGACATTTCCCTAAATCACCCCTCAGTTAGTGACAGATTAATGGGCGGGGGCGTGGCTCGGCTGCCTCGGACCCTTCCAGCTGTCCCCGGTCGTATCTTACGCTAATAGGGTGCCACTGCTCCCTCCTCAAAGCTGGTCGTCCCGAACAGCACCATTGTAGCGGGCTAGGCGATCCAGGTGTACCACCAACATCTTCCCTCGGGGAACCTTCTGGATGCGGTAGACTACGTCGTTAATCCTCTTCACCACCCTGTACGGTCCTTGCCATGGCTGCTGGAGCTTCGGGCAGCGTCCCTTGGTCCGGGTAGGACGGTACAACCAGACCAGGTCACCTTGCTGGAACCCTTGGCTGTTGGCTTGCCTGTCATACCTGGTCTTCATGCGGTCGCTCGCCTTCTGGATGTTCTGGCGAGCCATCTCGTGCATGTCGTGGAGATGGTCCACCAAGTTTTCCACATACTCGGTTGCTGGCTGTTTCGCTTCCGGAGGGCTTCCAAAAGCCAGGTCACAAGGGAGGCGCAACTCTCGTGCGAACATTAAGCTGGCTGGCGTCATCCCAGTTGTGTCGTGTGTAGACGAGCGGTAGGCCAGCAAGAACAGTGGCACCTGACGTCCCAGTCTCGCTGATGGCTGGCCACGACCTTCCTCAGGTGTTCCTCTAAGGTCTTGATGTACCTTTCGACCATGCCATCCGATTGGGGATGTAGAGGCGTAGTGCGAGTCTTGTTCACCCCAAGCCTTTGTAGTGCCTCCTTCATTAGGTTGTACTCAAAGTTGGTACCCTGGTCACTGTGTAGCTCTAACGGCACCCCAAATCGACAGAATACTTGCTCCACGAGGCAGTCTGTGACTGTCTTTGCCTCTTGGTTTGGGATGGCATACTCCTCCGGCCATTTGGTGAAGAAGTCCACGACCACCATTAGGTACTTGCTGCCTCAGTCGGAAACTGGGAACGGTCCAGCAATGTCAACGGCGATCCGTTCGAATGGCGCTCCGACGTTGTACTGCTGCATGCGACCCCGGCTCCTCGTCTGGGGGCCACGACTCGCCGCGCACACGTGACACTGATGGCACCATCTCTCAGCATCTGCTCGGAGCCTCAGCCAGTAATAGTGCTGCCGTAGTTTGTCAATCGTTCGGTTCGCTCCCAGGTGTCCTCCCGAAGTCCCGGCGTGCACTTCCTCCAAGACTTCCGGGACCTTACTCCGGGGAAGTACCAACTGTTCTCTCTGCGTCTTCCCATCGGATGATTCCCATACCCGGAAGAGCACGCCCTCTCTGATCTTCAACGAGTCCCATTGGGCCCAGTACGACTTGTAGGTGGCGCCCCTTGGTGCGATGTCCTCCCAGGATGGTCTTGTCCCTGCCTCCACTTCCCTCAAGAGTGGCCCCAAGTCTGCGTCCGCCAGCTGCTCCCTCCTCAGGCCTGCGCTATCCCAGCCGTCCGCAGGCACTGCCACAACTACTCGGACTGCTGCGACACGCTCCTTCTCTTCCACTCTTGTGCACTGGCCGCACTCTACTGGACAGGGTCTTCGGGACATGGCGTCTGCGTTACCGTGGCTCTTCCCTCTACGATGTTCCGAGGTGAAGTCGTACTCCTGCAGCCTCTGGACCCAACGTGCCGTCTGGCCTTCCAGGTTCTTAAAGCTCAATAACCAGGTTAGGGCGGAATGGTCAGTCCTCAGGTGGAATGGCTGACCGTACAGGTGCTTATGGAAGTGCTCCACGGACTTTACTACCGCCAATAATTCTCGTCGGGTGACGCAGTAGTTCTTCTCCGCCTTGGATAGCGTCTTGCTGTAGTAGGCTATCACCCGCTCATGGCCGTCCTGGATCTGCGATAGGACACCTCCAATGCAATGGTCGATAGCGTCGGTGTCCACAATGAAGGCGCCACCCGGTTGTGGGAAACCCAAAATTGGAGCACTGCACAGGGTCTCCTTTAGGTGCTGGAAAGCGTTTTCGGCGTCCTCTGTCCACACATAAGGCCGGTGTTCCTCCGTCAGGCGGGTGAGGTGTTTTGCGATGTTGTCGGCCTTTTCCTCTAAATCATTAAGGCGGTCGTCTACTTGACCCATCCGCTTGCCCAGATTCGTGACGTCATCTCTCACGCCGGCCAACCGTTCCTCAAACTTGGCGGCGAGGGCATCGTTCGCAACCTTCATTTCTTCCATCTTCTCCGTGAGGTTATCGTTAGCAGTCTTCATTACTTCCAGCTTTGCGGCCAGGTTGTTATTTGCCGCTTCTATTTTTGTTGTTAATTCGGCCTTCATTTCTTCCATCTTCCCGGTGATATTGTCGTTGGGCGTCTTCATTTGTTTCAGTTCCGCGGCCAGGTTGTTATTTGTAGTCTCCAGCTTCGCGGCCAGGCTGTTATTTGCCGCTTCTGTTTTTGCAGCGAGGTTTTCATTTGCCGTCTTCATTTCTTTCAGTTCCGCTAAAATCTTTTCTAATGCTGCCTCCATTGTGTTATGCCGCACTCCTGACACCAATTGTGACTTTGTGGGTTCGTGAAATGAAAAGTTCAATTACACCACTCAAAATGTTCTTTATTTCCACCGACTTACAGTTAAACTCTTGCCAATTACACAGAATTACGTAATGCACACAATTACGATTCACCAGTTCGTCCTTTACAATTTCACTTGCACTCGTAATTACGTACAATCTTCCGATGCTCTCACACAGTCTTCTCGTCGTACACTAGCACTGCATTCTTACACCAAGAACTGACTGACTGAATGACTCCTAATTGAAGCCCTTTTTATAGGAATATCCTGTTATTCTAGAAGTCTCTGGTTCTCCGCGAATCACCCGAACGTTCCAGAGGACAGAAGGGGAGAGAAACGTCGAGGGACAAGTGACATTTCCCTAAATCACCCCTCAGTTAGTGACAGATTAATGGGCGTGGGCATGTCTCGGCTGCCTCGGATCCTTCCAGCTGTCCCCGGTCGTATCTTACGCTAATAGGGTGACAATACTGTAATATTTGCTTTGTAAGTCTATTATCTGGCATTCTTTCAACATGTTCCTTCCATTTTTGTTTGAGATCTTTTAACCTATCATTCATACTAAAAATGTCCAGCTCTTCTCTTATATTTTCATTTCTTATTAAGTTCCTCTTCGTGCATCCTTTCACACTTCTCAAGAATTTCATTTCTGAAGCCTGTATTTTACTCTGTTGCTTTTTAGTTAACGTCCAAGTCTCACTTCCGTATGTCAGTATAGGTACAGCCATAACTTTTTAGAACCTTAATTTTGTTTCTTTACGTATTTTGTTTCTAAATGTTCTATTTATTGTTCCACACTCTCTTTGAAATTTGCATATTTAATTGTAGACATCATATTCCTTGTCATAACTAACATCAGTTCCCAAGTAGATAAAATGGCCTACCTGTTCAACGCAACGATTATTTATAACTACTTTTGTTCTAATTGACTCTTTCACAATGAATGCCATTACCTTTGATTTTATAAAGGAAATTATCATATAATATTGCTTACAAATTTCACTAAGTAAAAAATAGATTTTTGTAGGGCAGACTCGCTATTTTGTTTAATAACTAAGTCGTCAGCAAACAATAAAATATTTAAAAAGTTTTTATTTGAAATTTTAAAACCTACATTCACTAGCTGCTTTCATTTGCACACTAGGTCGTCAATGTAAATACTAAAAAGTGTAGGTGGTAAAGTACACCCTTGTCTGACACCCTGATTAGTAAGAATTTTTTTTAGAAATTTTACCATTGTTCCTCACATTTATTTTTGTTTGGAAGTAGAAGCATTGTATCATTTTTACTAATTGTTGTGGGTATCCTCATTCTTCCAATAT
Organism: Mantis religiosa; assembly: GCA_030765055.1. Classification (NCBI taxonomy): domain Eukaryota; kingdom Metazoa; phylum Arthropoda; class Insecta; order Mantodea; family Mantidae; genus Mantis; species Mantis religiosa. The sequence continues at coordinate 64,401,219 of CM060957.1, read as the reverse complement.
TTGCCATATTTTGCATCGGTTTACCCTTTCGAAGACTTTTTCAAAGTCAACAAACGCCATATGCGTTTCTTTATTAAACTCCCTATGTTTTTCAATTAGATGTTTAACAATAAAACTGTTATCTACACATTAAATTCTAAAATATAACTTAGAAAATAACTTAAAAACCTTCTCCACTGCTTTGTTATCATCTGCTAGTATTTCTGCAAAGGTGGCCGGCAGCTGCAGAGACGTCCTAATGTGTGTTAGGTAAAAACACTCTAGCAGCACGTGTCGGACAGATAACGCTTTGTTGGAAATCGGACTGGAGCAGGCTGCTTTCTAAACCGAAAACTATGCGTAAAAAAACAGTGTCCAATGCGTAACCGAGCCAAACTCACCTCACGACGAGATGAATGACAGGCGGTTCTTTCATAGATCTAAGTTTACTGCTGCGGACAGCGAATAAAATTCGGAGAAAAATAAATTGTTACGAAGATGATCTCCCTAAATTTAATTAAGTTAATAACCTACTGTTTCTCATTAGAGGTACAGGGCCATGTAACTAAAACTATAAAGTCGGGAGATAATATAATAAACGTTTACGTTTCAATGTTAAGGATAGGTATGGAATCCTTCTCCTCCTTTCTAATAAATCAAGTCAAAGGTGTAATTTAGAGCGATGAATGTGCACATGCAGGCTTTGTTTATCTCATGAGATATTAAAGGATACGCAGGAAAACTAGTAATAATAAAACGAATACTTTGCAGCTGCTATGTGTTCGTTGTTAGAGAGATAACGTACAGAACACATAGCCTAAGGCATTTCTTCTTAGAAATCAACATCTCTGTTGCATCAAATACAAATCCGCTCCTTTTGTATATGCATGCATCTCTTTGTGAACAATGCACGTTTCGCTAGTAGCAACGTGTTCCATAATCCGCTTACATGTATACTTCTTTATTTATGCACATACACTGCACATCCTTATCGAATAAATAAGAGATGCACATCTAATATTTTTTGCACAAAACAGAATAAACAGACATATTTGTATCCTGCCTCGAATATTCACTATTTCGCATTACTTCTTCACACTTTTGTGGTAAATATATGAAGTCCGTTGAATTAAGAGGATGTATCAATGCTGCTTTACATCCTTTCAAGCCGATCAAGGGCGTACGTTGATGGGTCAGCCATGCATTCACTCAGTTGGGACATAATAGTTCACTAACCAAATTCGGCAAAAGCTAACCAAGGCAGACGGTAGATCTTCTAACTTGCTTCTGTAATTTATACATTTTTCTGTTGAACAGTCTATTAACTCAATTTCGTCATATAAGTATAGAGAAAAGAATTGGTTCTCTGGATGTAATTCAAAAGTCGTTTACATTAATGATCTTTTTATTTAAGATAGAGTGTTAATGTTACTCTTTTTCTAAATCTTCTCGGGAAACAAACCAGGTGACAAGACGATTAGAAATCGATGTTTCGGGAGCGTTCATCTCTCTCATCCTCGGGATATTTTAATAAATATTATAACCACAAATGAATCACTGGATATAACACCAATATAGACAAAGCAAAAGACTATCAATACTCACATCATTGAACAAAAGACTGTTTTCAGTAAATTAAATGTCAGGTCAGGAGATGGCGTGAGTATAGCAAACTAATTGGGTCAAAGAAACGTAACTACTTAACTTGATGATCAAGCTGTACAGATCTGTGCAGATCTGCAGTTAGTATTCTAAGGAAAGTAAGCGGAGGAAGATTACTCTCTACCTGTAATGATTCAGATGTTAAGGAGTAAACATATGAATACCCTCGCAATAGCCGGATATATGGATTCTACTGATCATTAAATACCTTACTTCCTTGTCAATTTAACCCCCTTTTTTTACATCCAGCTCCGCAAGTGATACAGAAAATTACCTGCTGCTTAGCCGATTTGGTGTTGAAAGGAAATATGAAACTTAAAACTGTCTGAACGAGTTAGCTCAAAAGTATTTATTTTTTTAGTTATTAGTTATTCTGTCCATTGATTTTCTAGGGCGTACATTCTAAATGATCGGCATTTGTTCATATCTTTGCCTACCATAATTTTTTTAAACGTTTTATTCATTATTTTGAACAAAGACGTTACGTGCACTTAGCAAGTAACAATACTAGCTGTGTGCAAGCCAAAAACATTTAGGCGAATGGAAAATACCGAGTATAATTACAAACGGTTAAAAACTTTTATAAGATAAAGTAATAATTAGAATTCAATATAAAACAGCTTGATTTGGGTTCACAAAACAACATAAAAGAAGTAGTTATTAGTAATTATTTGAAGGTTATATCCAGTCCCCAGAATAATAAGAGAAGACTCACATCTTCAGATATGCAATATAATTTATTAATAAAGTAGTAATAATGTGTTTTGCATACAGCTGCACAATACTTATGCTTTACAACTTTTGTTGCTTCAAACAGGACTCCAATATTTGGGAGTCGAATAAACGTAGAATTATTGTTTCAAATATGCTCTAATTTGTGCAGATTTCTTACCCCAATATGTTATTTCAGAGTATGTCTCAGGCAGCTATTCACGGTCCGCGGTGATGCAACAGCATTCGCCCCATTAAGTTTTTAATTTATAAAGCTACAAGGACAAGCGAAATGGCGGTCCGGTATGGTATGTGACTCGCAACCCGCATGTCTCGTGTTGTTTATCCAACTGCTGAGTGTTTCGTGGTTCCATCGGATTGGTGGTTCCTTTTCATTTCTTGTATCCATCGATTCATGGCTGTAGACGAAGCCAGAATGCTTGTCATGTGGCGACAAGGTGGTAGATGTGCATTTAGTAGATGTTTCTTCCTTGACGTGGTATAGTTGCGCTGGTGGAACGGTTACCATGGATTTATCTTTGTTAACACAAACCTCTCAGATAACGTACTGATTATCCTTCTAAGAGTGAGAGGGGTACTGACTGGCCTCCCGTTCTTGTGCTAAGCACCAATGAACGCATCACTTCAGCCAATGGAATTCGCAAGAATCACAAATGACAGATATATGTGTACTCCACATGGAGTAATCAGTGCGTCATCTGAGAGGTATCTATTACCAAAGATAAATCCATGGTAACCGTTCCAACAGGGCCACTATACAGGAACCTGCCATTGGCCCCACCAGGGAGTAATCATCGGGGTAGAGGACCTTGGGAAAGCTATAGCGGCCTTGGATGCAGTAAACTGGAAACGCTGTTAAGTCCGTCCATGGTTGCATCCTTACCATCCGGATCTGGTCGCTTTTGGGCCCCTCTTCTCAACTTTCTCTCCCAAGTGTCAAGGTAGAAGAATGGGCCACATGGTCCAAGTGAGATGCTCTTCTCCTCTTATTCCTTCATACCTTTATCCTTTACAGCTACAGTGAAAACTACTGCCAGGCGACCGCAAAGTGAGATCTGTGGTGGACAACATGGCACTGGGGCGAGTTTTCTCCGGGATCTTTTGTTTCTCCCGCCATCTCATTTCAGCGGAGCTCCATCTGTATCCCGTGTAACACCAGTGTGACAGCCTGCGGTGCCGTATGTAGTAAAAGCGGACGTTATTTCTCATATTAGTTCACTGAATAGGATATTGGAAGGATAGTATATAAATTTACTAGAAATTATTATAACATTACCAGGTAGAAGACCTTGTCACATAATTTTGGAAATCAAATGTGTTTTTAACGCTTACATAACTGAGATATGCTCGTAAATCGGTGACTCGTCAAATAACAAGAAATTTTCGATAGATAGAGTCAACATGATAAATTCAATGCCCTGGCCGGGATTTGAAACACGGATCTCCTGGTTTCCGTCCAGTTGCTCTTAACCTTAGAGCTACCATGGCCAACTTGCCGTCCTGACATTAAATTCTCCATTTGACTCATATATTTCCCCGGTAAACCACTAGGGGCTCTCGCATCCGAGATACACCGTTTGTGGTAACTTACTGTCGTAAGTAGCTAAGTCCCAGGCTTCATCATTTAACTCTTATTATTTTAGTTGATTGGTGGAAATTAATCATTTTCTAATTTAATGTCATAATGGCACGTTGGCAATGGTAGCTCAAAGGTTAAGAGCTACTGGACGGAAACCAGGAGATCCATGGTTCAAATCCCGGCCATGATATTGAATTTATCATGTTGACTCAATCTATCAAAAACCTTAGCCTATATACGGCTAGTGTGAAGAAATGATTAATTTCCATCAATTAACTAAAATAACAATAAATTTGTTTATGCAAAGAAGTTGTCCAAAAATTATAGAAATATATAGACTTCATAGAATTTTCCTAGCATTCTTGCATAATTGCATAGTATGTGTTACTAATAAATAAATGCTTCACGGACTTTTGAAAGAGTTTTGTACTTCATTAGGATTTTGTGTAAAATTGTTACTTAAGACAGTACCAACTTATGTGAAAGGTGTTTTTATTCTCTTTTAGCTTTTATTTTACAATCATCTTTGATACAGACCGTACAAAGGTCTATTATAACTATTAAGCAAATATACAACTACTTAAATAAACTTGTGCATGGAAATAAAACTCAATTGCTACATATGAAAGAAAGTTTCCTGTTTTAATTTCCCCTATATCCGACACTGCTAGGTGTGTTTACTGCCCACATCGCATTACAGGTTGAAGATAAAGCCTTTATTGAAAGCAAAATAAAGAAGAAATCTGCTCACCAAGAGCATTTACCGTGGTGGTTGTGTGAGAAGGGTGGGCTGGCCTTTGTTTGCTGTGTTGGGGTTCAGTGATTGGTATCGACAACACAGACCAACCACTACAATCACTGTGGTCACCGTGCACTTGTCCCACTGGGACAATCCTCCCATGAAACCAGGCTCTCTGGTTGCTTTTACCCACCCAATTGACGTTTGAAGCCAAATATTCCCTTAGTTGGTAACTTACAACACTTTGCTGTCCTGATAATTTTACTTTCCGTACTACGTACCTAAACAGGTAGAGGAAAGATTGTACTCGAACCAAATTTTTGACACCGGAAATATATGCTATGTATGTCTCGTGAATCTTTTAAAGAAGAAGTATACTGGTTCCTAAGTACTTCCGTGTACCGAGAGATATCGCTCCGCGAGAATCGCATTCAGAATGCTGAGTTCAATTTCAGTCGACCACCTATTTGAAACAGTTGTTATTAATTTCAAGCCTCAAAACATGATTACTTTTTTATTTGTTATCCTAAAGTTAATTTAAAAATGTTTGAGAATAAATCATTATAAACTATTGGAAGTCTGTCTGATGTGAAGACAGTAATCGATGAGTGAAAGAAAGACGTGTAATATAGAGTGAGTCATGAATGTAAAATATGTGTGGAATTGTTTGTCGTTAAGGCAACGCGAATCAATAATCTTGGTTCTTCTTCAAAAGATACGTGGAGTGTTAAGTCGTGGTTTTGAAATGTGCTTTTAAAAGCTATTCGTTAATTATATATTCTTCTGTAAAAGGACCTAAAAATGTAACATTTGTTATTGTCTTTTACGATAAGACGCTAAGGAAACAAGATGCATTTTAATTAATTTTAAAATGCATTTAATAATTTTTTTCATCTCAATAAGGAATGCCAATAGTTCCTATTTAAATGTCTAAATACTATATTTTATATTTACCTACGTGATAAATATAAAGAATATGGTTATTAGAATAGAAGTAACAGTTATTTCCTATTTACTATTGCAAGTAAGTACTTGAGTACCAGGCCTCATCTTTTACCTCTTATTATTTAAGTTAATTGATGGAAATTATTTATTTCTTCACACTAGCCATATACAGGCTAAGGTATTGGATAGATACAGTCGACATGAAAAATGCAATGCCATGGCCGGGATTTGAACCACGGATCTACTGGTTTCCGTCCAGTCGCTCTTACCATTGCCAATTTGCCGTCGTGACATTAAATTCTCTAATTGACTCATATATTTTCCCGTTAAATCACTAGGGACTCTCGCATTCGAGATAGAGCGTTTGTGGCGACTTACTATTGTAAGTACTAGAATCCCAGGCTTCATCATTTAACTCTTAGTAAGAGCGACTGGACGGAAACCAGTAGATTCGCGGTTCAAATCCCGGTCGTGGCATTGAATTTTTCATGTCGACTCTATTAATCCAATACCTTAGCCTGTATACGTCTAGTGTAAAGATATTAATGATTTCAATTAACTTAAATAATAAGAGTTAATGATGAAGCCTGACACTTAAGTACTTACAATAGTAATTGCCACAAATGGTGTATATCGAATGCGAGAAACTCTAGTGGTTATATATGAGCCAGTTGGAGAATTAAATGTCAGGACGATAAATTGGCAATGGTAGTTCAATGGGTAAGAGCGACTTAAATCCATGAGAGATTATTCTACTAAGTTCGCAGTGACCTACGACGTCATAAAATCGACATACATATAAAGAACACTTTCTTCATATTAAGACCTAGAACTCCACGTGATTTTCCTTGGTCATTTACAAATGTTAGGGTAGTTTATCATTATCACGATTTGCTTTGTATAGTTTTTCCTTTCATTCTCAGTTTCATGGCGTTTGGTGGTCCCGGATAGCTGGCTCGGATGCTTGCTGAAAGAAAAGAGTATTCCTGTGCTTGGTTCAACAGGACGTTCATCGTTTTCATTGGGTAGTTCTTTCAGCCAGGAACTGTTAATTACTTCCACGTGCCTCAAATCTTCTTTCGTTTCCTCACTTCTTTGTGCACGCGAGATTTTCCCCTTCATTGATTAGTCTATATTCTTATCTCTGTGTTAGTGTAGATAGCTCAAAAATCCAAATTGAATTATAATTCCCATTTCTTCAAAGGTTTTTAAGATAATTCCTGATCTACACTTTATATGGAAGTTTTTGGATATTTTTGAATTTATCAAAATATCTCGGAGCATTTTGATTAAGACGATCAAGACGACGTCATTGTTTATGTGCCAAATAACATATACATGACTTACTTATTATATGTTAAGGGTAATCCTTAATAGGTAAAGGCTTTGATACCGTACCTGTTAGGTATAACATTGACATAATAACCGCGAAAGTCATATTAAATGCATAATTAAGGGCGGATAGATTCCACAATATGAATTAAGCTAAATTATAACAAATATAGAGGATAATTATTTAATATACAGGTGCAGAAACTAAACAGGCAATCACAATACATACATTCTATTGCAAGCATGAGAACCCAACGTGAAAAGACTGCCGGGAAAATGAACACTTACCCTCACAGGAATTTTCCTTCTGCTGAGGCTACAAAGGGGCATTGTTCGAGAATCGCCCCTGGGTGGACCCAAGCGACAACGAGTCGCCTGCCGATGCATTGGTCTGCACATGATGCGTGATGAGAGAATAGACACCGGGGATTTAAGCTACACTTTTCCAAACGTGCTTCTGCATTAATTACCTAGACCGTGAGAAAGTGAAAGTTGCATTTAATATGACTTTCGCGGTTATTATGCCGATGTTATGCCTAACAGGGACGGTATCAGCTTGCTACATAATGGAAATAAAGATAAATTAAGAATATTGATATATCACGTTCTTGAATGTGGATAAAAAGTATAAAATAGTTTATACTAGCTCCATTCAGATTTATACGTCCATGCACATTTCATACAAACTGTCCTAAAATATCTCATTGAGAATTCTTAAGGGTTTTGAAAATATTTGTAATATTTAAAATTGTGACGTATGATAGAGAATAGAAAACCTAAATAACAGTTCATATCATTTGCAATGCAATAAAATTATTAGTGAGTTAGGTGAACTTTCGTGCATTTACATTGCTGTTTAAAACTGCATTAAATCTATCTATTCTCCTATAATTGCCATAGTTTCTGATTTCTCCACCGAAAATTTTGTAGCACAAACGTTAGTAAGCTTCTAAATTTGTAGCTGTGAATCTAATGATAGATTAAACTAAATAAGAAATGTAGCTGTGAGAAAAGATTTGGATATACCTTTGCTCAAGAAAACCGAATGCTAACATCCCAAAAATATAGAAACGACGTTTATAAGGAATTCCAATTTAGCTCTATAGATATAAAGACCCAAACCATAGAAATATAAGAAGATATGCAAAATATTTATTGATGTTGATGATCATTATGACGATTGTAATGATGATTTTGAAGTTATACAAATACTTGCAATCTGGAATATTCATCACCCTTCAGTATTGGACATACCTATGCAATTTAACTGGAAGTTAACTTTAAGGGAATCCACACATTGCACTATGAGGATTCCGCCCTCTCGTTCATATTACGTTAAAGAATTTTTATCAAACTGAGAACCAAAAGCAGATACTTTGCCCGAGCGTTGTAAAGCAATTACAGGGTTAGCTTTCTCTCTCTGGAGTGACCTCCTGTGGTCCAGAAAGAAATGTGATGATATTGCGTTGCGTGCCACATGTTTGGAACGTTATTAAACAAAGGAAAGTTGCGATCCACTTTAGCATCACCGGAAAAAGCAATCTGCGCTCCGTTATATTGTCAATGAGCTAATGAAACGGAGAATGTTTCTCATTCACTCCAAGTAAGTACTTATTTGTTTTCTCTCTCTTCAGGAATCCGCCAGTAGCTTCTGCGGTGCTTACATTAAATATTTTGTAGCTAGTACAAAGAATGTATCCCTATTTCTACATCCCACTCTGTTTAATCTTCTGTCAATTAGTGCTTTTAATTTCGATCAGTTTTTTGTTATAATTACACTTTATTAGTTGTATTAAAAATTTCACTGAAAATCTGAACAATATATTTTTTTTTATTCTATATATTATTTTTTCATATAGTTCAGAGTTGCCTACCATGTTTACCCCATAAATCACATATACTATGACTGGGGAATAGAATACTCATTCGCTTAGGAAGGAAAGTAAAGCTGAACGAAACAAAAACATAAAATATCGAATGTGTTAAACAAACGTGCACAATTTATGATTTACGCATATTAATACATTGGGGGTTTCAGCGAGATATTCACAGTGTTTGGTACAATGAGAGGTTTTCTATTAAAGGTTACCAGTTTTGCAAAGATCTTAGAATCAAAATCACTTCAAACTATATTCTAATTTCAAGATAAGCATTTTACCTGACCCAAAAAGGTCTTTCAATGTGAAATTTTCATCAAATTGCAAGAGCCATTTTTGACAAAGTCTAACTTTTTATTTATAGAGGAATGGGAAAGCTATTATGAAAATTCTTGTTTTATCCCTGGAGGGTGTCGAACCAAATTTGGTTTTTAAGGGCAATGGGAGGTTATTTTTACCCAGACAAGACTAATTTTCACCAATATTAAAATTTGAATATATAGACAACTAAAAATTATCAGAAATTGAAATGCGGCATGATTACTATATAAGGATGTGTGCATTTAACTATTGTATAATATTTAAATTACGTTCACATAGGTCCATGAAAAAGGGGCATAAATCATACCCTGTGTCCTGAAGAAAATATTCCACCCTATATTTCAGGTGCACTTTACTTGTAGGAATTTAAAGCTACATGCACCAAGTTTTATCCTAAATCACCTAAAATGCGTTTTATAACATAGGCTGAATAAAAGTCACATAGTTTATACTATGCACATGAAAAATAATTAGTTTTCAGTAAAAAAAATAATATTTTCAAGGACTGAATAATTTTTTATCCATTTTATAAATTACATGAATATAAATGTCAGCCGAATGTGTTCAAGAAACATTGACAAATAACCACTACAAATGTTGTGTCAAGATATTTTATAGCTTTTGAGAAACATGCACCTAAAGTATGAAAAATCAAGGTTTCGGGAAATCACGATCAAAGATTAAGCACCATTCTCAGGAAGTGGGCTATCATTACGCCGCCATCTTTAAAGGACTTTAATACCAGCTGACAACCTATGTTATATATATATCATTTTAAAGCTGAAGAATTATATAAATTTTTAACATTAGAAACAAAAAGATGGATTTTTTGAAACTTATCGACCTCCCTGTGCCCTTAAGCGGCTCTTCTGTTTTACTGGAGGGGGTTATGCTGTTCCACACACACACACACACACACACACACACACACACACACACACACACACACTCACACACACACACACACACACACACACACACACACACACACACACACACACACACACACACACAATCAAGGAGAGGGTTTCAGGGATTCTTAAGGCATAGTACATCAACTTCTGGAGGTTGCTATGGCTAAACTTTCTGAACCACTCTTCTTTCTGGGGAGGGGGGTTCACTTTCAATTCGACTACCCTTTCATCGTGTTTGGCTGTTTCAGGATTCTAAGTGTTGGTAGGAGTTTTGATACTGCATGACAGGGCAAAAGGAATGCTCTCCAGTAAAGCTATGTCTCCTGGCAGGAATTAAACATACTTTTAGTACTAAGAAGGTTAAAAGTTAATAAAATAACGAAAATAAAGCGTACAACCGAATAAAAAGAAACTAATAAAGAGCAAGAGGAGAACTGTGATCACGAAACGAACCTTGCGGAGCAGAGAACATCTGTAAATGCATACAATGCTAATTTTAAGAGCTATTATTGAACGCACTGTGCCATATATAGTTGAGGCTTCGTCCTTAACAGAACGTCGCAAGCAAAGTTGTGGTAGAAATGGATGGTTTAATAAGTTAATGTCTCTTGAGAATGCAAAACTAGTGGGATGAAGATATAAGAGACTGGATATAATGATAAAGCGTAGATAGAGGAAGAAGACCCGCGTACCCGCGTACCTCCACAAAGACATTGTGGCTAGAACCTCCAAGAGGAAGCGATGATGTGCGGCAATCACCGGGAATTACAGTTGGCAGACAGGCTACCGAAAAGCGCAGAAGTCCGTAACAAGTGCTGAGAGTTCTTCCCCTCGGCACCAGGACCTCTTGCGCAGACATCAACGCTCCGGGTCCGGGGTCGACAAGCGTTACCAGGGAACAAGTTTACTTCGTGCAAGCATCCACGCAATCTGTCCTGAAACACCCTATACCACCATCCTGAAAGCACACCTAAAATATAAGGAAAATGAATGAAGAGAATTAATGGAAAGGGGATTGTGATATGAAAGTATGTCCTATCTAACCCAGCATTTAACTGAGAAGTAGCTACCAAAAGCACAAGTAAAATATGTCGTCGAAACAATTCTCGTACGCGATTTGCACACGTTACCACGGTGCCATCACCCTCAATATCGATTGTTTTTAACAAAGAAGGTATAGGAAATGCCCCTGATGTAGAGAAAAATAAAATCGGATTTATACTCTATTAATACAGTGCTTCTGAATAAAAAGTAACCGCCAGATTTTTATGATAACTCCAGGAAAGTGTTACAACCTAGTTGCACTTTGTTATATGAGTGGAAGGGGCTGAAGGGAAATTATAGGTACATTTATACAACAGGTGATGCGGCTCAGATCGAAGTATAAACAGGATGGAGAGGGATGTGTGGGGATGGTTATTGCCCTTTAGGGCCAGGTATGGGGTTTGGTTTGTAAACAGTAGGGAGTATATGTGAAAGTTCGTTTCTGCTGTGGTTGTTATGAGGGCCTTTTGTTATTGGTTTCCCTGTTTTGTTTTCTTTCCAATTCTTATGAAATCACATCATTTAAAGTATACAGTAACAAATGCAGGCTAAAATATATAGGCTAAAGTTTGTTATGTTGTCACGCACAGTCTAACTCATCCGTGGGATCTATGAGTATCAAATTGTTAAGTGTGTAAGACCAATAATAGCCACTCCACATTATGAAATTCGGCCTTATTCCAGAAGAATGGAGGATAGCAAAAATGTATCGAATTTATAAGAAAGGTGATCGTCATCAATGCAAAAAGTATAGAGGCATAAGCATTTTAAATACCTGCTATAAAATTTATGCATCCATTCTGAAATGTCGTTTAAATATAATGAAAAATATAATTATGGAAGTTGATTCAGAAAAGTAAGATCTTGTTCTGACTGTATATTTACTGTTAAACAGATAATTAAATAACATAGGGAGTTCAATATACCGACTTCTATGGCATTTATTGATTTCGAAAAGACCTTTGACGAGGTAAACAAAAATAAATAACGGAGTATTATGAAACAGAAAGGTGTACCCAAACATTTGATAACAGCAATGAGAAGTATATATATAGAAAATAAGATCATGATAGAAATTTGAAATAAGACAGATCTAATGGCAACAATAAACAAAGGAGGAAGACAGGGGTGTCCACTTTCACCGTCACTTTTTAATATTAATATTGACGATGACATATCTGATTGGCAGCCAAACTTAAATTCGCATTTTATAATTAGAAATAGATATTTAGATTCTTTACCATCTGCAGACGATCAAGTTCTCACACCTAGCTCAGTAAATGGTTTACAAAAAGCGTTAAATATACCTATTATATAACACTGTCTGTCAATGTAGTTTAACAATATCCATAAACAAAACTGAACTCTTAGCCTTCAAGGGATCAAATACCATAAGATTCAAAATATTATTAGAAGTAAAACCTTTTGAACAAGTCACCTGCTTTAATTATCTTGGTTGCAATATCTCTTATTTTAAAAGTAATGACATTTTAAATAAAATCAACAAATTTAGTGGTAGATTTGGCACATAAGGAGAACCTTAAAACATACGAGTAGAGAAACTAAATTAATGTTTTGTAAACAAATGACAGTTCCTTTATTATTATAAGGTAGTGATTTTTGGACATTAACAACAACAACAACAAAAATGAATCAAACAACGAAAATGGAGTTTTTAAGAAATGTAGCAGGGTATAATCTTCTAGATAAACAAAGAAGTGAATATATTGGAAAAGAATCGAATATTTTTCAGCTAACAGATAGAATAAAACAATATAGAGATAACTGGAAGGAACATGGATACTACACCTTTAATTTAAAATTTATGGGACCGGAACGTGCCTTGATGGTGTATACCGTGAAAAGTTGTTGTTGTTGTTGTTGTTGTTGATGATGATGATTATGATGATTATGATGATGATGATGATGATGATGATGATGATGATGATGATGATGATGATGATGATGATGATGATGATGATGATGATGATGATGATGATGATGATGATGATGATGATGATGATGATGATGATGATGATGATGATGATGATGATGATGATGATGATGATGATGATGATGATGATGATGATGATGATGATGATGATGATGATGATGATGATGATGATGATGATGATGATGATGATGATGATGATGATGATGATGATGATGATGATGATGATGATGATGATGATGATGATGATGATGACATTACAACAGCAACAGCGTCCTTAGAAGAATACTTCTATTCTTCAAAATACTAGTTATTTATTGCAATATCCACGTAAAGGTACGCGTATTGGCACTTTATGTTTAAATTGTAATTCCAATCAGTTTTTTTTTTTAATTTACGTCCTCTAACGTTAAATCATATCGGACGGTGAATGAATTGGGTGAAATGATGCTCAAATGAGCCCAGGGTCCATGGAGCTTAGAGTTACTGGACATTCGTCTTGAAGGATAACGGAAAACCAACGAATAAAAGCCTTATCCGGGTAAGACACCCTGACCGATTCGAACTCTGGATCTCTTGAACGTGGAGCAGACATGCTACCATCTATGCTACCGAGGCGGACATTTCAATCAGTAACAATTTCCAGAGGATATCCTACTGAAAGCACTGAACGACCACTTCCTAAAGCATCCATTGAATTAAAAAGGCCTAAACACTTCAAAGACAATCAAATTTCAGAATTTACACCACCCGCAGGTAATATGAGGCTTCTAGCTAGACCGAAAACATGTTCCTGGCTCTATAGATTTTAGTAAAGCCATCCAAATCTAAATATATTGGCTTAAAGGAATGCACACTTAAGAGCTTTTTTCCGCCTCGGTAGCGTAGATGGTAGGATGCCAGCCTCACGTTCAAGAGGTCCCGAGTTCGAATCTCGGTCAGGGTGACTTACCTGGATAAGGTTTTTTCTGGAGTTTTTCCTTATCCTGATAGACGAATGTCAGGTAACTCTAAGCTCCATGTACCCTGGACACATTTGAACATCATTGCACCCATTTCATTCACCGTCCGGTATGACTTAACGTTGGAGGACGTAAAAAAAAGGAGTTTGTAATATATCAGACAGCATCCTACTGAATCTAACGTCTATCACATATATCTTCGTGCATTCATTATTAGCACAAGAGGGTCTGATTAACAAGTACTGCAGTGTCGCAAGGATCAATGCTAGGGTATCTGTGAATCTGTGTTTTATTTATTCACATCTGTGTTCTTACATTATTCAAAGGTTTGTAATGCTTCGGTTTCAATACAATGAGTAACTTGCAAGATGAGCATAAGCAAGATACTTCCATCTCCTGATATTCTGTTCAGCTGCTGCTTTAAAAAAAAAAAAAAACCCAAAGGGAGGGTCTTCTTTTCCCTTTTGTGCCATTCTACGAACTTTTGCATCACCTTTCCTACCTGCTTGATTTCACGCACTTTTCGAATTCCATTTGCGTTCTAAGTTTGTCCAAATTACGTCATCAAACAAGCAGCAAGCTTCCAATTATTTTATTTTTTTTTATTTGGGAGCTCCTTTACGAAAAAAAATAAAATATATATGTATTTTTGAATAATTGTTAGCATTTCTAGAGATTTTCATTTTCAAAGTGATCCAGTTCAGCAGGCTGTAATGTTTCCCAAACATCTAAAAATGCATTATTCCCTTTAAACGTATTCTAGATGTAAATATCAACATTAAGCTACTTGGACACTAGTAGCCTTACGGTATGATCGTGTTGCATATCTCAGACGAGTGATAGTCTGGGTCTAAAGCCTACAATATCGCTACAAATTCAAAAATTAAAATATGAGCTGCAGTCACATTACTTCTATACTCTGTTTTGTACATATTATTTTTATGAACGCTTACTATATTATATAATGCATGAAAATTGAGATAAACTTTGCAGATATTGTCTTACTGCATAACTTTTTTTTGTAAGAAAAACGTAATGTATAGCTTAAGCATACGGTGATAGTCAAAGCCATTAAAAGAGAATCGAAATGCAAAGGTTTTGAAATTCTGTTCTCTCTCTTTTACCGAGGAGTGAGTGAGTGAGAGAGAGACAGACGGATTAACGAAACACCATTTTGCAAGAGAAGATATAAGTAATATGATCAACACTCTACAAAACAATGAAATGGACATATTTATTCTAACGATATTTACATTTTGCATAGTAAGACTTCCTCTACCTCTTACCTTTTACCAGTTGATCAAACAAAACTAATTAAAATACGAAAACTTCATATGTTTTTTCAAGAAATTTTAATTTATATATTTCATTGGCCATGAAAATGACTTAAACATATGTCGTTGTAATTAATTCCTAGAGCTATATTTCAGAAAAGGATGCCGTGGTAGCTTAGTGGTTTCGCTCGTAGCTCCCGTGCTAAGGGTCTCGAGCTCAACACCCTTTTTTTTCGAGTGGAGGAAAAATGCCTTTACGCACTAACCCTGGAATTGGAGTGTGGTACTCCTCTGGGGGATTGAACCGCCAACCCTAGCCACTAAAACGCCTCCACCGGTGAGAAGTTGGGTGAATCGTGGCAGCACAGCTATTGCACCTGTGGATTCTAGGTGAGGAGATGAAGCCCAGACTAAGAGCCCGGGCCAGGCGAGAGATGCCAGGACGCAAGTATGACCAAGGACCTACTTACGACACTCCGCTCTGGGGTTGGCGATTATAAGTCGGCCCTATACACGCCCTCACCTCTGTCTAGCACATGTGAACTGTCCGCTATGCCCAGCATGGTTCCACGGTATAAGCTGTAGGTCCTCTCGACTCATCGTTATCTTCACTATCACACCATCATTGGAGGTAATTGACACCGCCCTCTTGGTGCCTCCTCCTGAGAAATGGTGTCCGGACATCACGTGGTGTGCAGATAACCGAAGACTAACGTTTCCATGTAGGAAGTGTTGGTAACCAACTAATATTCCAGAAAATGAAATATTTGGAAACGGTTTTCATTTATAAAGGAGAGTATAGAAGGAATTTTCCTGAAAACCTTCTTGTCGCACACTTGAAAGACAGTTTCTGAATTTATATATTTTCGTTCAGGAGGCTTCAAAGCACGCTTTTCGGTTTAATCTTGATTTCGAATTTTTATGTCGTGTACATTATTTCCTCTACTTACCATAAGCAATAGAAAGTAAAAATTGTACTTGCTTATTGAAACAAATATTAATCAGCAAAATAGGACACAGTGGCTGAACTCTTTACGAAATTCAAATTTAAGAATACCAAAACAGAAAAACTAAATACGTACTATTAAAAGGTAAATTACAAAGGTCTCCCGCTGCAAGAATTTACAATGTGTCTATCATGAGTGAGAAAAATATTAAATTCTTGGGGGTCCACTTTAACGAAAATATGACTTTTAAAACACACGTAGATGAAACAGTCGCGAAAGGTTTCAAAATTATAAATTAGGTAGTTAGATTAACAACATATAATGGAAATATCCCATATAGGGTAATTAAAATATATAATAACGCCATTTTAGCAGCCATATTTGGATATGCTGCTAGCTGTTGGGGCGAGGGCATCCTTTTAGAAACAACCAAAAGGAAAATAAATAGCTTACAGCAGAAGGTCTTAATACGGATGTCGGGAGCATTTTCCACTACTCCTACAGATACACTATTAATAATTCTAGGAATTTTACCTTTAGACTTAGAAATTAGGAAAAGAGCTGCACGTTACTGGCTACGTCGGGAAAACCTTGTCAAAGCATTCAGTATTTTAGGTTGTAATATAGAAGATGAGCTAGATCTAAATGATAAAATATTAGCAATTTGGCAGGATACCTGGAACATAAGTTTAACTAGTAGGAGGACTTATTCTCTCTTTCTAGATATTCGTGAAAGATTGCAACTAAAATACATACAGCCGTCCCAGGGTTTTATACACCACGTAACGGGACATGGTCCCTATTCAGAAAATATATTTAGATTTGGCCAAATTCAAAATGAAAGGTGTGCATGCGGTGAAATTGGTACCCCACAGCACTCACTATGGGAATGCCGAAATACTGCTGATCTTAGGTATAATTTTCAAAGACACTTACAGAATAAAGGATTATATGATATATTAAGAAAAGAGAAATTATACTTACAACTGAATACTTTAACAGGCAGGTACTCAAAATTTAAATACAAGGAATTTTATGGAGTGGGTTGCAGGTGACTTTCTCATTCTTTAGCATACGTTTTGGTACGCTTTAATATCTTTTTAAATATTTTTATTAAATACTTTTTAAATTGATTTTACTTTTCGTTGCATATCTTTTTTGCATGAATTTTTAACACAAATTTTAACAAATGCTATTATTAATCTTTGTAGGCATTTGAATGTTATATAAATTGTTATATTAGTTAT
This sequence comes from Mantis religiosa, assembly GCA_030765055.1. Lineage (NCBI taxonomy): Eukaryota > Metazoa > Arthropoda > Insecta > Mantodea > Mantidae > Mantis > Mantis religiosa. The sequence goes on along the minus strand of CM060957.1, from coordinate 64,383,714 downwards.
TTATAATTATAAAATTATGAATTGTAGTTAAAATTAATATGTTCAGTTATACTGTACCTATAACCGTAAATTTAAATTATTGCAACTCATCTGTATTGCGTGGTAAAATTTTTTTATTGGGACTTGACCAAATTATTAAGATGTCAAGTCGTAAAGCAATAGAAGAAATTAAAGTACAGATAATGATATTGCACTGAATCATTTTATCTACAGAACTAGGATACGCCAAATGGAAGTGTGATTTTAACAACAAATAATCAGTTATTCTATATATGTACCCTAAGTGGAGCATAATGAAAGTTAAATAACGAAATATTTAGTTTCAAACATTTTACAGACAACCAGTACAATGCTTGATAGAGATGTGAAGTATTTAATCAACTTTTTGAATCGGAAATGTTAGAGGAGACTGTTGAATTATTTTTCGAAATTCCTCTGCATGTATTCTACACAATCCCGTCTTCGCTTACTAAAGGGTACCCAGAGTATAACAAAAATGAATCTGCTGAGTGCGAAGACGGCACGCCCACTAGCCTGTATAGCGCGGAAGTACTTGGGGAACATTCTATTACAGCTATCTTCATATCATCTTCCGGGGTGCTGCGCCGACCTTCTCAAGGAGATGAAAGATATGTAAATTCCGCGGATATATAACTCGTACTCATTACTGTAGAATCATATATCATGAGAGGCATTGCATGCTTCCTCCGATAATGCGCGCCTTCATGCTGCATAGGCGGCTACCCTTTCTCCATAGCGGTGTCTCTAAGTTTCATTCCTGTGAACATTCTGAGGTACTGTTAGAGAAATGCGAAAGGGCTGGTCCGGAAATAAAGCAATCTACCTTGCAGAAATAAATTGCTACGAATTTAGAGGTTATACTGTCTAAGCTTAACATTTATGAGTGCATGTATAAAAATAATAACAGGAAGGTCAGCTTGAAAATGTTCAGAAATCATATCAACAAAATGGTTTGTTATAATGAACTACCAAATTGCTAAACAAGCTGCCCTCGTAGCCACGGTCGTTAGAGCGTATGTTTCTAGCGTTCCGCCGCGTAGAGGTTCGCGGGTTTGAGTCCCGCCTTGGGCATGGGTGATTATGTGTACAGTGTATGTGTAAAAGTAAGGAAAACAGATAGTAAAATAAAACGGAAAGTATAAATAAGTAAAACATATATATACATTCACACATATTTGTGTTATCTTTCACATAAAAAACACTAACGTTTCCCTCAGCCTAGAATATGTAGATCTTTTTAACATTGTATATTAAAACAAGATTAAGAGGGTCACGGGTTTGAGTCCCACCTTGTGCATGGGTGATTATGTGTATAGTGTATATGTGTGAAACTAAAGAAAAGATATAGTAAAATAAAACGGAAACTATAAATAACGGTTAAATAAAGAAAAGAAAAGTATATATCTATACACATACATATATTTTTGTTGTCTTTTATATAGAAATACACCAACGTTTCCCTCACCCTAGAATATGTAGATCTTTCTAACATTGTACATTAAACCAAGATTAATATAACTGTTTTAAAATTGGAATTCATATTAAAAACGAATTGTGCTTTTAGAACAATATAAATAACTTTTTTCTGATGCCACTGAACCCCTATTCCAAAGAAAGGAATCCATGGTTTATACAGGATGGCCCCCTCGAATTCCGCTGATTTAACTTACTTTTAAATCGTCTCTGTTGCAGATATTGTGTTCCGGTTTCTTTCCTTGCTTTATTCCCGAGGGTTCTCTTAATTGTTCCGCAAACTGCTTGGAATTTTTGTATTTTATTCCTTATATCTTTATTTTCCGATTCATAGGTCATATCACAGCCAACGTATTGAAAGTGCGATACTTGTTCTATTATAGTTTCCTCTACTACAATTTTGGTCCTTATTGGGTATTTGCCCTGGAATGCCATTACTTTTGTTTTTGTCTTTGAGATTGTCATACCATTTTTTTTACAAATTTGGTTTAGTTGATATATTCCTTTCTGTAGTCCATCTTCCTTAGCAAAGATTAAAACTATATCATCTGCAAATAGAAGAGAGTTTATTGCTCTTCCTTGTCCTAACCTAATCCCTTCATGCACTACTTTTTCCATTCTATTATAATTTCATATATATATATATATATATATATATATATATATATTAAAAAGAATTGGAGATAGACTACATCCTTGTTTCAATCCTTTGTTTATTTCAAATTCATTTGTTATTTCTCCTTCCATTACCATTACCAATTTCGTATTTCTTTATAAGCTTTGAATAAATTTAACTAAGTGTAGTGGGTATCTCTTTTTACATATTATATCCCATAACAATAACCGGTTAACTTTGTCGAACGCTTTTTCTAGATCTATATGTGCTGGATGGGTTTCAAGATTAAATTCTCTTCGCTTTTCTAATATTTGTTTTATTTTAAAGACATTATCTATGCATGTTCTGCCTGTTCTAAATCCATGTTGTTCTTCATCAATATGTGTTTCAGCTCTTATTTTCACCCTAGTTGTTATATTTCGAATATATATTTTATATGTTTTATTTAAAAGGCGTTTGTTTAGTAATTTATAATGAGAAGGGAAAGCTATCATCGCAGGTGGTCCCAGGGTCGACATTTGATTTGAAGTGGCTTTCTTAGACCCTTATTTAGTAAATGATGACCGTAATAAAAGACACAAAGGTTCACATGTGACAAAAGGTCGACTTGAGTAGGGGAATTTTGGTCTAAATACCAGAGTTGCTTGAAAGGAATCAGACACAGCTGGACTGACTGTCTGGGTGGACAGACGTGATCCGAGAAGGAACGTATGTTTTCCTGTGCATCTAACGAACTAATCTGCATTTTATATACGGTAACTACGGACAATGGTGTAGATTGGTTTCCCTTAGTCGGCATCTTAGCGATTTATGTGGTTATATAGAGAAGCAGTGATTAAAAAAGTCTTGAACCTGGATTCCAGTGTCATCAGTATCATCCTTACTCCTATATATCTACGCATACCCTGAGAGTACCTTTTTGCTGTAAACTGATGCTAGACTGCGGATCGCTTCTATTGGCATAAGGTTACCCTTAGTTAGAGCGGTGACAATATACATAAAGGTACAGTATATATTCGTATACAAGGTGTGAAGATTAGAAAGGGAAAAGGATTCCTATAACTTAGAAAGTCACAGCAAACATTTTTTTTTTCAAATTCATATAAAAGCTTATCAAATAAGGATAAGTGTAATGTACGATATTTGGCAGAGTATGCGTGAATTACGTTATATTTGTGTTCACAAAAGAGCAGGTGTTTCTAAAATACATATTATTAGTGTGTGACAGCTACAATAACAGTTACTGATTGTCCGTAGGGCAAGAAAACCTCCGCGTTGGGTTATTACATATTTGGTGGGAACCGCTAGGGGATTTTCTGCTTAGCACTTCAAAGACTAACGGCAAATCACGCTTCTTGTTGATACTATGAAAATAGTTATTTTGAATTGTTAAGTTATTCGTCATTCCGAAGTTAGCAGGTATAAAATTTCATTAGTTACATTTTCTAGATCGAAACGTCAGAAGCCTTCCTTGGTAGCGTGGTGGTAGCTTGTCTGCCTCACGTTCAGGAGGACCCGAGTTCGAATCTCGGTCAGGGCGAGTTATCTGGATAAGGTTTTACTCCCGGGGTTTTCCCTTATTCTGAAACACGAATGTCGGGTAACTCTAAGCTCTATGGACCCCGGGCTCATTTGAGCATCATTTCACCCATTCCATTCACTTCCGAGATGACTTAACGTTGGAGGACGTAAATTAAAAACAAAACAAAAACGCCAGAAAGAGTTTATGCCTACATCTTCAAGCTGGTTCATGTACTAGCCACCGAAAATTGTTCTGTCAACTTAACTCGTGAAGTCTATTCTCACCATACCAATACATGGAGATATTATAGCTCACCACTTTAGTAGTATTTTAATCAAAAAGGGAGTCATTAGAGATGATAACAAAATTGAATATATTCTGTTAAAATTAACTAGGATGCCTTTAACTTGCACACGCTATATTAAATTAAACGTTTATTATTGACAAAAAAGCTCAAAAAAGAAGGATGAGCAAGAATCAAACACTGAAGCGTGTCCATTAGTTTGCGCTTCCGAAACTTCTAAACTAACAACATTTTATATTTGTAATTTGTATCCTTTTAAAATGTATTTCTCCTAAAATCGGTATTATATTGTGCTCTATTTCTTTCTTAGGTTTAGCAGTTAGATTTTTATATAATCTACATCTTATTTTATAATAAGACAGTATTCTAGATATCTACAACCCCATTTTCTGCTATTTTTATCGCCATCTGTTGTTGCCGTTTTTGAGAACTCAATATGCTACTGTCAATGATGTATCGATGTATTGTAACAAAAGAGAAGAAAGTTTTTCTGTCTTTTTAGTTTATGTTGAAGCAACTTCGCTAAAGCAAAGAAGGAAGAAATGCGCAATCGTCCCTTGTTGCCAAGAGAGATCTGAGGGAGGTACTGCAGCAGACATTTCCTTCCCCTCTTAGTCACTCAAGTATATAATGCTTACTTCCCCTTCTATGCAGGTACTTGTCCTGTCCCCGCCATTTTCCTTCTGTCAGTTACATTTACCCAAGTCAAGAGCTTTAGTAATGAGATCACAACGGAAATAGATAAGTTCAGAAATCAACTCGTGACACCTTTCTTTGGGGCATAAATGATTATCAATAAAAAAATCCCTTCAGTATTATACACTAGTAGTAATAAATCTTATATACCGTAAACAGAAAGCATACTACTTTTTATCACACCTTGTATTATTATATGCCCTTAGCAACATATCACGGCTTGCTGCAATGGAGCAACCTCCATGTCCTCGGAACCAGTTCCTCCTCAAAATAAAATTACATCTTGATACATTTAAATTACTTCTGTAAATTACGCTCCTCCAAATCGAGAATTTAGTTATTGTGGCGATGCATTGAAAAATTAATAGCCTATACACTACATTAATGTCAAATAATGGGAATGATACATCCTAGGTTTACTCGATCATAGCAAGAGTATGTGCGTTTGTTTGTCACTTATAGCTAAGGACCCTGATATCCACAAAATTTAATTTGTTGCTGAAACATCATAAGAAAAAATATGTGATACGTTGCACTAAGATGTCCTTTACTCTTGTACAAACTATTCTTACAAAATTTTATTCCCCTTTTTAAATTTCATTGATGGAAATTAATCATTTAAATTAATCATTAATTGAAGCCTGGGACTTAAGTACTTACAGTCGCCACAAACGGTGTATCTCGGATGCGAGAACCTCCAGTGGTTTAGCCGGGAAATATATGTGTCAATTGGAGAATTTAATGTCATGACGGCAAATTGGCAATTGTAGCTGAATGGTTAAGAGTAACTGGACGTAAACCAATAGATCCATGATTCAAATCCCGGCCGCGGCATTGAATTTTTCATGTCGGCTCAATCAATTTTATTCCCTTATCTGTTCCTTATAAGAGTTACTCAAATCTTTTAAGAGGTAGCTGTCCTACTTGAGAAAAGTATTTAAAGTTCACACAAATATCAAAAAATACCACCTAAATTATTAGCTAATGAAGCTGATAATGATATATCTGACATAAATCTGTTTGCTTTAATGAGATTTATATTTGCTGTCTGATGAAATTTTGTCCATTTCATCGAGTTGACCAGATATGCAGAGGCCACCCAAAATGAAGAGGTTTCTGAGGCTATTCAAAGAAAATTAAAGATATACATTTTATTTTGAATGAACATAGCTTATATTTATGGTACCTTTATTAAAATCAGCTGTTATAGATCAGCTGTTATTCATAAAATTTATATCTTATTTATATCTTTGAAAAAAAATGTTTTACGTAAAGGTAGTTTAAGTGGAGTTTTGTATCGCATCTTTGAAAGATATCTTGTATCCAATTTATGTCCAAGGGTTCATGGAACCTCAAAACATATTTGAAGTCTCAACATGAATTTTTGAATGATATACAATACCTCCCCGACTTAGTAATACGAATCGGTAGGTAAACCAACATTGGAACTTTTCTATGGCAAATTTTTGCTTCATACATTTTTCTAAGTAAAAGTTTTGTTCAGTTATTTAGTTTTGGTACTCCTAATTCATTGTCTGCACAAAATTACACAGTCATTTTATATCAGTATAATAGCAGTATTTATTATTCCGAAAATATTAAAAAAAATTAAATGATCCCTTTAGATTTTCTTAACTTAAATGTAAACATCTCATGTAAGAAACATCTCTGTGTTTAGTAATGCCATGGTTAATGCCATGGTTGTTGTGTTTCTTGGTTTTTATTTGTCACCACATGAAAACCAAACTATTGTGAAGTTGAACCTAGATATGTCAAGATTTGTTTAAGTAGAGCCAGTCTTGAAAAGTTCAATGCCATAATCGGGATTTAAATCCCGGATATTCCGGTCTCCGTCCGGTTGCTCTTTCCCATTGAGCTTCCATGGCAACATGCCAGAATGACACTAAATTCTTCAAGTGGCTCAAATTTTTCTGGTAATCCTCGAGGAAATCAGGTGCGGCTATCATGTTCAAGAACAATATTATAAGCATTGAGCTTATTTTGAGGAATTATATAGGAGTCAAATTCAATATCTGTAAAATTTGGATAATAGCCAATAGTCCAAATGTCCAATAGTTCTATTAGAATAAAGTGCATGACTTCTGTGACGATTTACTATGCAGCAAGTACTTAATTCCCAGGCTTCATAATTAAGAAATTATTGTTTCTTACACACTAGCCGTGTGTTGGAAAAAGTTTAGAAAGGCAGAGGCAGAAATAAAAATAAAACAAAAAATAAAACGTCCCAGCCGAGATTTTAAACAGGCAACTCCGGTCTCTGTTCGGTTACCCTTAACCACTGATCTACCATGTTAATATGTCACAATGCCACTTGGGCTCGGAAATATGTGTTCAAATCTCGAATATGGCATTGAATTTTTCAGTCTGGTTCTATCTTTCGAAACCTTATTCTAAAATCGGCCAGTATAGAAGAACAATTAATTTCCAAGTATTTGTTTAGAATGAATACCGAATAAGGATATAGACCCTATTAGCAGTGTGTCTGGTTTCTGTTGGCTGCACTCACGATTTGAATTATTTTCTACCTTGTGCAACCTAACTGAAGATCCAAGTTTATATAAACATCTAGCCTTATCTTATTTTATTTGTTGACCCAAATAATAATTTTAATTGCAGAAAGTATTTGTTGTGACGTCAAAAGGGATCTCGATTTCCTGGAGTAACAACTTGTTATTTTGTTCTTTAAGGAACCTGTAAGCTTGAGACATTCTGAGGAATTTACAAGGAACTGAATAGCATGGATGCTTACAATAGAATCTAGCAAACCTTTCTTGTAAATGAAATACTATTTCGCTAGAGAAAAATACTGTGATGCAGGATGACACCAATCTTTGTATATCGCAGACAACATCGTTTTATTCCTAATAAGCGGTAAACTTCGTCCATAGAAATGCCAGAATTAAACTAAAATTCAGCCTAAAAAACAGCCTATTGTTTTCAGCTTCAGAACGAACCTAATGGTGCAGCTGTGTGTGACTGCGTCGAGAATTGCCTACTATGGCCAGTTTCATCTAATTTGTATCCAATGGCAAACTTACGCGCCAGCTGTCCGGTGGATCCATGCATCAGGGAAAGCTCCCGAAAGTAAGCCACACGCGCTGGTGGAACGGTTACCATGGATTTATCTTTGTTAACAGAAACCTCTAAGATATCACACTGATTATTCCTTTACGAGTGAGAGGGGTACTGATGGGCCTCCCGGCCCTGTGCTAAGCACCAATGAATAAGTAACCAGTGCGTTATCTGAGAGGTATCTATTACAAAAGATAAATCCATGGTAACCGTTCCAATCGTGTGGCTAAAAATATACCTTCTCAGACATTTGGATCCCAAAAATGCACTTTTAGGGAATGTCCAGTCTCTCTCTCTCTCTCTCTCTCTCTCTCTCTCTCTCTCTCTCTCTCTCTCTCTCTCTCTCTCTCTCTCTCTCTCTCTCTCTCTCTCTCTCTCTCTCTCTCTCTCTCTCTCTCTCTCTCTCTCTCTCTCTCTCTCTCTCTCTCTCTCTCTCTCTCTCTCTCTCTCTCTCTCTCTCTCTCTCTCTCTCTCTCTCTCTCTCTCGGTGTGTGTGTATATTTGTATGTGTGCGAGTGTGCGTCTGAACATAACTCAGTCTTTGATGCCTCAGACTAAGGATGCCAGGCGTAGATTTTCTAACAAAATGTCCTGATTGCATAGAATTATATTCGTTATCTAGTGTTTTTCCAAAAGCACACCAAAGTTTATGATTAAAATTCCATTTGTCTGGAGTTTTAAGAATAAAATATAATACATATCTTGCATTTTCTATGAATATCTGCTACGTCTTCCTAATTCTTATTGTAAAATTGAAAAATATAAGATAAAAATTACATTAAAAGTTAAGACGTCTTTTAGTAAATATACAACTAGAGAGAGATGTGTTTTCTAAACCTAAAATAAGATAAAACGTACGTCCAGAAAGTAAGTTCTGTTTGGTAATAAAATTAAATTGTGTAGAGATAAAAAAAAATTATTTATTGCACAAAATTCTAAAACTTTTAAACCACTTTTCCACATAACTGCCAAAATTTTGCAGGCATTTGTCATAGCGAGGCACAATTTTTAGTATACATTCTTCATAGAAGTTTGCCGCCTGTGTCTTCAATCAGCTCTTCGTCATTGTTGAAGTGTTGACCGCCAAGGAAAGATTTGAGATGCAAAAACAGATGATTCCATAGCGAGAGCACTAATTGTAAACTTGCTGTTTTCCTGGAACTTGTCGTCAATCGCGTGAACCAGTTCTTCTGCAACCAAAGACTGACGCCCACTTCGTTCATCATCGTGCACTTCACTACGTCCTTCTTTGAACTGTCGGATCCATCTTCTCATCATTGTATCACTCATCGCATTTTGTCCGTAAACATCGTAAATTTCCCGATAAATTTCAATTGCTTTCACTTTCCTAGCATTCAGAAAACGAATCACATTCTGATTTCACAAGCGGCGGGATTTTCAATCAACACCGACATTGTAAACAAGCACAACAAAGCGTACGTGGCTGACAACGATCTCACAATGGAGCACGTTTCTTCTCCGTGATACAGAGCGTCTACTGCGCATGTGTGGAACTGCGATCGCAGCGCTGCAACGTAGATAAATTGAAACAGAACTTACTTTCTGGACACCCCTTGTGTTTTCAAGATATTTGTTTTGAATGTGCTAATTTCTTACCAATAAGCTTCCTATAGGCATTTTTGTTTATTTGGCATTCATGCAAGGTACGCAATAACAAAGTAGGCACATACAAAACAAGTGAAATAATTGTAACAGCATGCTTTTATTTACCTAGTCCATATATCATTATAAAGAGAAAAAGTAATTTTAATGGAAATTATATAATATGCATCAAAATAAACGTATAAATAGTTAGAAAAAGTGTGATAATAATAACCCCGCCATCACAAATTTGTAAATAACAATTGACCATTCGTGAATAGCGGGTTCTGCTTTCGACACTTTGATCTCATGGAATCTAAGTTGATCTCTGTTTCATATAAGCTTGCCCGGCTGACATGTATCACTCCGCGTGCATTTACCTTCACCCTCATCCGAATTGGGTAATGCCTGCGCGCCATAGGCCATAGGCGGCGCCTTTCCGTCACATTTAAAACTGCAGTAAACGTCATAATATTTGCGAGGAAGATAGATAAAATCATACGAATAAGAATAGGAAGGCATGTAAAAAAAGAAGTTTATAATGAAACTAAGCAAGTTGAAATTGAATGAATGAGCAATGAAACTGAAGCAACTTTATAATGAAAGGCCTTCGGACTTTTCCACCGGGATTCTTTAAACCTGCACACATACCTTGCAGAAATGCTTGTGTCACGCCATACTGGTGTGTCCTTCGTTCACCCAAATCTCGTCAAGGTAGTATATTTTGGGATTTGTATCCCGGTACAATCTGATTGTCCTTAAATAACGACTTCGCCACACAGCAATATTTAGTTAAGTTTTCCTGTTGTCTAGATTTCATGTCGCGATGTTCCTACGAATCTAACACTCACACCTGTAAGTTCAGAGCACAGCTGATCGACTTCTCTCACTGACAATGACGGATTCTTCACTGTCAGGCCATTAAACACATGCACCACAATTCTTTTTTCGCCGCTTTGTAAAGATTTTGCCTTGCGATGCTTCAGCGAAAAGCTGGCGGTAGACTCTGTCATTATACATATAATAAGTACTCGCGCAATAAACGTTCAATAAAATAATTTAGCTCTCGCACTCGGCACAATACACCTTCGAATGGCGATATATGACTATTCCAGTTCAAAACAAGGTCAGTGATAAAAGTCATATAAAGAAATATGTCATCACTACCGCTGAAGCACGTGATATCGTGCCATGTGCTTGAGAGTAAGGGAACTTCCTCTTTACTTCGTTTAAGAATTATGCATTTTAGATAAATCAACTCTGTTGCGTAATATATTTAATTAAAACAGTTACGAAAATATAAATTTGACAATTATTTTCTAACATATAAAGATATATCACCGTGTTAGATAACGAACTAATTTTACCGCATAACAGTCTATACTGCAATAGAAGCCAATAAGAGGTGATATGGTCACGTGACCGTTAAGAGATACGGGGCAAGCTTATGTGAAACAAGGATTAAATGATAAGCTAGCTGAAATACTTTTAAAATAGCACTTAGGGATGCAAATATAAGTTACACGAGTTAACACAGCGAATCAGGCGTCTTCCTGTAGGTCCTATTGGTAATGAGGGCAGAATTATTAAGTCAATGCTTCCAGAGAATGCTGAATGAATCAATAAGTATGTTTCGGTACAAGAATGTGGTTTATGTAATGCATTGCATGGAAAGTGGGTATAACAGGGGCTACAACATAACGCTTCAAACTTTATTTGGACGGACACTAATTAGTTTACGTCTATCAGAGAATGAAAGCAAGATAAATGAAATTATCTTCGGTGTTTATTAGGTAAACCATCAGTTTTGGAAAGAATCGCTACGCAACGTACTATGCCAACTGTGATCATTAAACTTAATTTCTCTCGTTATTAAGTTTATTTACTTTTTTGATAATACATTGCATTTACGCTGCAAAACAAATTTGCGGGTTTATCCATGAAACAAAAAGAAATCGACTTCCCTCAAACCTGTATAAAGCCGTTTAACGTTTGGAATTACCAACCCTTTTCTTATTTACCACTGCAAGGAATATTTCAGTTCTATTATTTTTTCTTTCCGCCAGAGAAACGCTTTCCATAAATTTGTAATTAAGAACGATATGATCTGTGCATTAACTTCGACTCTCTGCTATATTTCGTTCTTCAATGAATCTGCTGCCAGCTGCTCGCGTAATAAACTATGAGATGTGAGGATCTAAAATAAACTGGACCAATAAATTTAATGGATAATAATAACGATCTATGTAAAGAGAACTGTGACTTCTATGAGGTTCAAGAGTAATACGTTCTAAATCTAAAAAATGCAAATTGGAACTACCGAATTATATCCATTAACTTCTGTCCTATCAAAACTTTAAAAATTGTTTCTTTAGTAATAATGGAAGCAGAATGTTGCTGAGAGTCGCAGAAATTCTAAGCTCAGGAATCCCTAGAGGTGATCGCCAAATTGACATAACTCAGGCGCGAACTTTATGCACTGTGACTGTCGATAATCGATCACAATAAATACCTTAAATTTTAAGAATACGTGCTTTTCATTATATTAAACCTGCCTAATCTCGCCACCGTTGTCACATTTAAAGCTCAGAATTTGACTCTAACACCAATTTATACTCTGTAATTTGCTCTACCCTAAGAATTTCATTTACTTGCTCACCTATAAAAAGACTTACTGATACACATCTCTACGTACCTTAACAACTTGTCTGGCTTTCAAGAATACATCCCGCTAATATTTGTCATCACCATACTGCCCTATATGATATTAATTGTCTCTTTTTTAACACTGAACTTGCTGAAGACACTAATTTCAAACAAAGCTTTACCATGTCCAGTTAATGCTCAAGAGCATTATTTCATACATAGACTTTAAAATAATGTACTTATTTATTGCAATTACATATCTTCCTAGCATTCCTTTATAGAACTTTAAACTTAATGCTTTAATAATTAGAATGTCAGGATAGACACAGAATTTTTTCTAACGTCTTACTTATAAGGAATTTAGCTACAAATATGAACACAGAAACAAAAGAATGATATTTATTCGGGGTTTCTTCATTTCTTACGAGCACGGAAGCTGTTAGAAGTATATGGTAACACGTAGCAACTGTGAAAATTGCAAAGATATCACTAAATCTTTTCCTAAATTCACTCTAACTAGATAACCAATAGTGTATATGCGAGTAGGCTTGCAACCTAAGATACCCATATAAAACAATGACTGCAGTACAGCGTATAAACCGGTTTTCTACTGAATAGATACATGTGATCCATAATTTGTAGAAAGCCTGGAATCATTTGATTTCAATTTCTGGACTCGTGATATTATAAATATAATTTTTTACTGTACTACGTAAAGAAGTGTTTTTTTCTGGATATAGCGAGAAGTGCCCACACTAAAAACTAGGATGAATTAAAGTGATTAGGTCTCCTCGAACTTTATATGAGAGTTCAGATACGGAATGCATATCTGTAAGCATATCAAATAAAAAGTGCTGGATAGCTGCTGTGAGTGAAAGCTATGTTGTTTGGTCAACGGAGGTTCAACTGTCTTTAGTCCAACTTCTTTAACAATGTACTTTTGTGTACTTTCTCTTCATAGTATTTTTAAAGGGAGAGACGACCCTGTTTCAACTGTAGATTTTCGGTTTATGGTTCGACCAATATCTCCTCCCACAGAAGTATGTTATGCACAGAGGAGCTTTGAATTGTGTTCCCATCCACTTTTGCACTTCTTTTGCACAATTTATCCTGCTTTGCAAAATTTGTGAATTTACAGTTGATTTGTCTTATTTAAATTATTGTTGTGGCTATTTTTTCTTTTACTTTTTATGAAATATTCCATCAGTGACGTGAGGAGCCTCACTTTGGAAAATTGCTTCTGTAATGCGTTTTCTTCACCCACACATTTTGTTTCTATTGTTACACAAATATTTTTAAAAAAAATGAATTTTTTCCCTTAGTTCTTCGTAATGATTGAAATATATCTCAAAACTTACCTTACACCAGATAAAACAATGTTATAATTTATTTAAGTTTTCTCTACAGATAGCTGAACACGGTATCATTTTATAGCGTTCAACAAATGTAACGATTTGCTTAGCTTATTTTTATCTTACTGAATATTAATTAGACCATCTGCAATTAACATTGTATAGAATTATGGATAATTACTCAATTTTATTCCAGTGTGAGTACTTCCATTCTGTTTATTTCTTGGATGGCCCAAATGTCTGGTTGTCAATGGGATCCTTAAGCAAATTCACTCACTCACTGACTCACTCACTCATTCATTCACTCACTTCGGCTTTGTTATGAACATTTCATATTTGTACCATAAATTAATAGTTCATTGTGCACAGTTTGGGGAGCACATACGCACTAGTGAAATGGCAGTGAGAAATATATAAAATGAAGAAAAACTGAATAAGGTCACATTATCATCAGGTAAATGTGTAATACACTTCAATCTTTCTTTATAGTGAATGTACAAAAGTATATCTACTTTCTCTGTAATCGGATGTAATTGGAGAAGCAATAGATTCTACCCAAAAATTTCATACTAAAATTAAATCAGAAATATATATTTCAGAACTCCCAAAATTTAGCAAAAGAGTTTGAAAAGGTCTATTGGTATCTATTTGTGTATGTTTGACTATGTACGCAACGAAGTTTCGGTGCTTATATTTAAATTAAAGATACTTCAAGAATGATTCTGATTCAGAAGAAAATCCCTCCATACCAAATTACACATTCTGTGCAGGTACTATTATTTTTGTTTATTCAAAAGTGGCTCTCAAAATTGGAATAAAAGGTCATAAAAGAATCATTACAAATTTAAATCAAGTTTGCTCTAAACATGCGTTATTCGTCTTCTGTGCTAGTTACTAGAGTTAACTTTTGGTTGTCTTGTCTGACACATATGAATCTAATACCGCACGGTGCTGTATATCAGAGTGTCCTTTCCTCCTCATGTAACCTTTGAAAGCTTGCCAATTGAAATTATGTGGCATCCTATAATTTTATTGTTTATTTTTATAGGTTAAGGGACCTTAAAATGCCATTCTAGCGACATATCAGTATTTGGATGTGGAAAATTACAGCCCCTGCCTGCTATAAGTAGCGAACTAAGTAATTAAATTAAAGAAGATGTCATTGAAGGATGTGGTATTAAAACTCAAAGACCGTCGTCTTTAGTTTGGTACTCTCTGCCTCGCATTAATTCAAATTTCAGAGCATTAACATTCTGCCAAAGTTTAATCTCCTATCTCCCGAACGATTCTCGACTTACTAAAATGGAATGACAGTTTCTTTCCACGAGGGGATTCCACAGCAGGAAAAACCAAATTACAAAGTTAGTTATCCTTATCTTTCCATCAAGATTTAAACGTCAGCACTTGAGGCAGTGTATTTCACTGAGTCCATGCGAGGGACTTGCTACACACTGCGGAGTAATTCCACATTCCAATCTGCTTCTTCGTCTGGAGCAATTTCGCGAAGGAATTTCTTTCTTGCATCTACACTCCTCCTTCTCTTATCCAAACACACACTTCCTTCTCATATTCTGAAGGCGATCAACAGAATAGAGATTAGTCTTCTCCACCCCCCATTTTTTTTTTTCCTTTTTCTTCTATCCTATCAAGACAAGCGCCTTCAATAGAAGCCATTGGCAAACATATTACTTCCTTATGAGATTGATTTTGAATAGTTTAATCACGAGGAAGAGAACGTAGAACTTAAAAAAGTCTTATCTTAAGGGAAGGTTAAAAAAGCTCCCAACGTTAATTCACAATGGCATTCGTTTATTAAATTAAAATGTCTGGATAACTTTCAGAAATTCATGTTATGAATTCTTCCAGGAAATTAAGCTATTTCATTACGCTGGAATCTTAAATATTTTCTTATCAATAATTCTGATTAAAAACGTTCACAAATCTTTCTCTATTCTAAATAATTTCGTAAGCTTATATTTTGTAAAATATAAACAAAAGAAAATCTTCCATGTATGTTATATTAGTACAAAAAACTCTAGTCTAATTATTATTAAATTATTAAGAAATTATTAAGAAATTATTTTAAATTAAGCAGCAAGTCCTGAATTAATCCTCAGTTATTTTTTCCTTCTTCCATTTATATCCCGCCTTTAATTCCAATGGTCATATCCGTCGGCCGACCTCCTTTGTAACATATCGAAGGTGTTAACTCGTATTTTTTGGGTTTTAATCATTAGATCACGCTCACATTCGCACTAAAATTTATGTAAGTGATTGTACTGGAAGAATCAGCTGATTTCATTTCGTGCCATAGCCTCTCTGTCTTGCCACAGGATCTCCTCTATGTGACGTCCTGAGATTAAACAGCCTTTAATTTCGTAACAGCCTTTTTAGTCTTACCATAAAGCAGAGCAACAAACACTTATTTTAGTATTTTCCAAGATTTCTCAATTATTAAAATACGTATTGTCACAAACGACTGTATTAATTTACTCTCTGGTGACTCAAGTAGTAGGTGTGACGTCACTCCCTCCCCTCCTTTATGACTAGATGAAGAATTTTTAAGCGAGAGACTCTCTCTCTCTCTCTCTCTCTCTCTCTCTCTCTCTCTCTCTCTCTCTCTCTCTCTCTCTCTCTCTGTAACTGCCATCTGATTGAACAACATGTATCTATAGGCAGCTCCGCTTCTGGACAGGTAAACGGCCGTTATGGCCGCCTTTGTAAATTTGTGTGTTGTAGTACTTAAATATTCTTATTAAGTGAATTCCACTTTTAATTAGCTTTACCCTTCCTTTTTACCAATGAACCTTTATAGAAAAGATCCCAACCTCTCGCTAAAGCATGTAGTTCTGCTCTGAGTGTTTGCTCCAGAGTTTTCGACCTGACCACGTGTTCCTTAATTATTCACAAATTAAGAACAGGTTGTCACAGTATGCTCCATGTAATTAGCCTTATTTTATCTCTTATCTACCAAAATCTCCAATATATAGAGTGTATATAAATGAATATCGGATTATAACTCTTTATAATATTTATTACATTAAACCTGCCGTTATAAATAATATGTCAAATGAAAAAGTAACTCAGTTTTGTTTGTTGGCACCAGTGCGCATGTGCGTGCAATGTTTCTGCCCCAGTCCGCTAGAGAGCTGTAGTAGCGAAGTAGGCGACTAGTAAACAGAAAGCATTTTGTGTTTGGCAGTTTGCAAATACCGAATCTGTAGTTACTGTGCAACGTGCGTTCCACATTCAGTTCGGTTGTGATCTTCCTACTGATAATAACATTGGTAAATGGTATCATGATACCGGCTGCCTTTATTAAGGGAAGAGCACGGGACGACATAGAGCAAGTGAAGAGACTGTTGAGCGAATGAGAGAGTCATTCACTCGTAGCCCAAGGAAATCAGTCCGGAAGGCTAGTCGTGAATTACAAGTTCCTGTGTCGACTGTTTGGAAAGTCGTAAGTAAACGCTTACGGCTACGTCCTGGCAGGCTACAGTTATTACATGCTCTAAAGCCGACAGATCACGGATTACGTGCCAACTTCGCAAACGACATGTTGTTTCATGACAATGACGATTTTATGGATCGTGTTGTCTTCAATGATCAATTGACCTTTCACCTTAGTGGACATGTTAACACTCCTTATGTGCGCATCTGGGGCTCAGAAGATCCTCACGAGATGGTACAACTGCAACGAGATTCCCCTAAAGTGAATGTTTTTTTGTGCCGTATCCCACCGAACAGTGTATGGGCCTTTCTTTTTTTGTGAACCTACTGTAACTGGCATTTCTTACCTTAATACACTAGGGTAAAGGCTCTTCCCTCAGTTTGAAGAAAATGAGCCAGAGAAGTTCATTTTCTAGTAAGATGGTGCGCCACCTCACTGGCATAACGAAGTACGCGATTGTTTGAACGTCACTGTACCCAAGTGCTGGATAGGCTGCAAGGGTCCCAATGACAGGGCTCCATGGCCTCCACGTTCTCCTGACTAACGCCATGCGATATTTACCATTGGGGCTTCATCAAGGATCATGTGTACGTGCCTCCGCTACCAGCTGACCTCCCTCAATTAAGATACCGGATTGAAGCAGCCGTTGCTACAATTACTGAATACACACTTATCAACGTTTGGGAAGAACTCGGCTATAGACCTGATATGTGCCGTGTGACAAAGGGTAGTCACATTGAACATTTATAAGGTTCTTAGTAAAACTGAGTTGCTTTTTCATTTGACATATCAATTATAACTGTAAGTTAAATGTAATAAATATTTGAAGAGTTAAAACTCCGATATTCATTTATATACACCCTGTATATGCTTTAAAACTAATAAAGTGTGCCTGTTACAAACTCTTACCATATTAGAGTTTGTTTTTACAACGGATAGCTTATTAAAATTTAGAATATTCTTAATATTTTCATAACTTGGCCAATATTTCATATTTCTGCAACTTTTATTTTTGATTTACTTTATTTAATACATAATTAACCATAATTTAAAACTTAAAGTAAAAATAGCCAGGTTACAGTGTGAATTGAGGAAACGATTAAATTGGGTTCACGTAGAATTTTGAGAATAAATTATTAATAAATTATACAATGTGTTTATGTAATCGTTTATACAAATTCCTAAAATCTTCAGTTTCAGTGCCTTATGGATAAAGGAACAGTGCCCATCGCTTCCAGACCAACGAACACATCTTACATCCACAATCACAAACCGTTATGTAAAAATGTTTCACAATTTATTCGTTTCAGCAAAGCTTGGCTACTCACGGTAAATCGTTTGCTAAAATACATTTAATTCTCAGGCTATATCACATCAAGTATGTATTACGTTAAAATATTACTATCTCTCACCAACCCATCGAGTAAATTTCCTATACATATTTTACGTGTAATTTACATGTAAATATGTAACATAAAAATGCTTTGTGCACGAAAAACCAAATATCAATTACTTCAATTGTTTGAACTTTCTGTTTGTAATTTACGTCTTCCAACATTTAGTCATATCGGACGATGAATGAAATGGGTGAAATGATGCCCAATGTGTCCGGGGTCCATGGAGCTTAGAGTTACCTGGCATTCGTCTTTCCAGATAAGGGAAAACCCTGGAAAAGCCTTATCCAGGTAACTCACCCTAACCGAGTTTCGAACTCGGGACCTCTTGAACGTGAGGCAGACATTCTAACATCTACGCTACCAAGGTGGGTACAATCATTTGAAGTATATTAATGCTCCGACATACAACATATATTTAACCATGCATCCTAAATGTTTGGTGATTAGTAATTTAGCACACATAATTCGGAGCATCATTACATTCAATCAGTTATTAGTAATGCATAAATCATAAAATTATTTGGATTTATTCTGCTGTAAAAAGTATTTATAGTTTAATTATTTCAAATAAAATCATTTACTTTAATCCACTCCATTTTCCCCCTTTTACATTGTGTTCCTTGGCTATGGAGTAATAATTGGTTGTCTGGTATAAGACGCCTATCAAGGAGGAACTTAGATGAAGAAGAATCTCCAATTGGGAATCATCCCGATAATTTGCACGAGGGTGAAAAAGTACAATGCAGAAAGGAAAGGTCACCATGGAGGGGAGCTGATGGAATAAATGCCTCGAGAGCGCTCTGACGCTTCACCAGGACTGTCTTGGTGAGAGGCAGGTGGTGTAACCATTCGGTGACACTTTCTTCTACTCCTATTGTTTCCTGATTTGTTTATACTTACACAAAAAGTTTATCCTAACCCAAAACTTTCACTTAAGAATTTCGTCTTCATGCAGGTTTATTCGGAAAACGGTGGTAATAAAATCTGTTGAAGAAGGTTACAGATAATTCACAAAATAGCTCACCCCTTTCTTTCTCTCCTGCTATCTTTCTCTCTTATTCTCTCCTTCTTTCTCCTTCTCTCTTCTCTCTCCTTATCTCCCCTTATCTCTCTTTTTCTCTTTCTTTCTGCTTTCTCTGTCTTTCATTTTTTCTTAATCTTGAAGAGGAGAAAATACTTGTATCAGCAGCTCATCCACTGAAATGACTGATTTTGTGACTCAGTTTATATTTATCAGAATGATACATCAATAGTCACTTCTAATGTTTCTTACATCAAAATTTTGTCTCAACATATAAGGTTACTTAAGGGCTCAGCTAACTCACCATTTCAGGATGAACAGTATCTTGAAGCAGCACACTTGTAATTTGGGGGCACACAGGAAGAAGTACCGTTAGGCGTAAGGGTAATACTTGTTGAAATTGAGCTAAACAAAGACAGATAAGGAAGGGCTGGTCATTACCCCGAACAGGGAGGGGGCAATGCTAACTAAGAACCAAAAGCATTGGGGAAGTCTTGTTCTGGACATCGATGGAGCCAGTGATGTTAGGATGGTGATGTCAAACTTAACGATGTGTGTAGGCAGTGCGCGCGCGCGCGCGCGCGTGTGTGTGTGTGAAACCCCAAACAAGAAGAGTAGTACTGAACAAAGAGACTGAAGACAGGAACAGTCTAGTGTCTACCACTCCTGAGATAAAAGAGCCATGCAAAGATCCTGAGCTAGCTACGAACCCACAACAAATGGTAATAAAGTTCGTAAAAACTAGCTCCACGCTTACTCCCTTCCTACCACAAGTACCGCCTCAAACCGTTAGTCACATAAAGTTAGGCCCTGGTGTTTAGATGTAAATTACGAATTTAAAATGTCTAACAGTTAGATTATTTTATATTTATGATATTATTTATGTGTATTTTATTTTTATGTCAATATAATTGAATGCCTAATTGCTCAACCTGCATCCCAGAATAAAATGTACTCATTGCCAATTCTCAACAAAGTCCTCAACAAAGACGTTGAGAAGAGAGGCAGAAAAACACCTTCGCAGGGAACCCAATAATAAACCCTGAAGTTGCGTGTTCTGTTAGTAAGAATTAAGAGTAGAAGACTTGCAAATGACGACGATAGAGAAAAGGATGCAAAGGTAGGTGATCTCCTGGAGCAGTTTTGTCATTAACTAATTGGCAGAGTGGAGTAATTAAAGTCCGGTTAATCTTAGTGTAGCGTGTGGGAGAACATCTGTTCACATCTTGCTAAGGATGTGTCAAATGCTTCTTTGTGCTAGCAACCAAACACTGCCTTTTGTCTTAATGACAGCATATCCATTACATTGACGAGGCAGCAATTGTTGGCGCACCCTACCTCGTCTCGTTGCAAAGCCATCGTAATTAACCCTTCCCTTTCCGCTCTCTACCATTGTTCCTCATCAAATCTATGGTAAAAGCTTATATGAAAAAGCAAAGGAGAAGAGAGAGAGAGATAGAGAGAGAGCTAAAACCAGGGAGTAGTCCATTCTTCCAAGTCCTGAGCAAAGAAACCTACGCAATGTCATAT
This sequence comes from Mantis religiosa, assembly GCA_030765055.1. Classification (NCBI taxonomy): domain Eukaryota; kingdom Metazoa; phylum Arthropoda; class Insecta; order Mantodea; family Mantidae; genus Mantis; species Mantis religiosa. The sequence goes on along the minus strand of CM060957.1, from coordinate 64,362,990 downwards.
CAAAATACGAATCTGCGGGGAGATTCAGGGTTCGTTTAACTATAATACGCGTATAAAGCATAGTAAAACAAACAGATGAAGAGTGTTCCACGTTCTGTTTGCTTTAATTTATCCAACTTAACATTTACAGCCTTTCTATTTGCTTTCTCGCCGCAATCAGCGTTACGTTTTACCATAAAAATGGTGATCAAATCCTAAGTGAAAACCAGTTAAATGACACTGTTATTTATCAGCACAAGGGATACGCGTAATTAAAACTGTGTTACTGGCAAAGTGTAAAATAAAGCTAGGTATAAATCAATCAACCAATCAATTTTATTTACTTCAACTCTCGTGTGAGAGGTTATAAATATTCAACACATGAAGCTTGACACATAATAAATAGCACTTTAGAACAATTTAATTAAACATTCGTTAAGTGAGTAAAAAGGAGGAAATACTTTTGAAAATGTAAAGCAAGAACAGAGATTTTTTTTAATACTCCGAACATTCTCTAATATGCATGCTCAGGCAGACGAAGAATGACTATTGCTCGCAAGGCAAACAACATGCCTTTCATTTACAGTAACCGTAGCCAACCTCGGAAAAAATATAACTCCATACAATTATTGTACTCTGTAAGCAATTAGCAAGAAGAGATATTTGAAAAATATTCATTATGCTTTCTCTACGTTTTATTGCTTTACAATTATGATTATATAGTAAAATGTAGTAGTAGGAGAAGCAAAGATTTTGTATTCCTGTAGACATTATTTCAGATAACAAAACTTCTATTAGTAGTTCGTACAAACAACAGAACCCTTCAGCAGATGATTCCCAAGAATTAACAAACGTTATCTAGACTACATTGTAGTGATTAGCTTAGTATGGCAGGCTTAGTTAAGTTAGCAGGTTAATATAAAGTGTATATGACTAGTCAATGCAATTTAGTTAGTGAAATCTAGGTACAAAAATGTGTGTTGGCTGCACTGCTTTGACTGTTGAAGGAGGCTCTGCATTTTTAATATGGCCAAACTCGCGGTAAGATTAAGTGATGTCAGTGTATAGTTGTAAATATATATTCCACTAAAACTGAAATGATGCACTTCGAAAAGATATATGCCACTAACGTCGGAATTTCAGCGGGTGAACGTGCGAGATTTGAAGACCCCTTCGATACGCATCATATGCCAGAAAGTTGAACCAAACTGTAAGTACAATTTACTAGTTATGAATAACAATGCTTAATCCAAGTGAACTTATATGTATGACTGGATACCTCATAAAATAATATTATTGCTTGTCAGCTGAGACAACATAGTGTTTAGCCTGTTTTATACTCCCTGAAGAAATGATCTGTGATGAACAGTAAGAACTACGCTAAATATGATAGGAATGGTCGGATTCACTTCAATTTTAATATTCACACGCTAATTTCTGTCAATATACTTTGGCTGAAAAATAATAAATTGCAGTGAGAGTTATACTGAGGCTCAGAAGTGATTTGGAGTGTGCTCTTATGAGGTTTTAAAATAAAAGTAATCTTATTAACATAATAAATAACTCAAAGTAAGCTGCTTCAAGTCACTTCTAAGAAATGTTTGCTTCAAATGCATGAACTAGTGAACTGAGACAAATATTAGTGATATTAAAGTAGATACACCTCTGGACTTTCACCTATGGGGAGCACTAAAGGATATCGTTTATGGACGAAAGCCACGCACATTGGATGATCTAGGAGAATGTATCGTACATTCGTGTGCTCATATCCAACCGAACTGTTGCAGTCGGTAGTTCGTGCTGCATTTCGGGGGCATCGTCTGTGTATTGATGTTAATGGTGACCATTTCGAACACTTCCAGTGATATCTGTAAGTTCGAATTCAAGCTGCACTTTCACCCCCTCCCCTCCAAACAGAAAGAAAAACAGAGAGAGACATTTCCGCCAATTAGTTTGCAAGTAATGCACTGTTAAACTGTGAATACCTTTTAGGCCACTCTCTCTCTCTGTATATATAAGGCTGATCAACAATTGGCTGATTTATTTCTTCTTCTTTCACTTTCCCTGCTGCCGTTAGGCTTCGGGTACCTTCAGCCACTTTCTGTATTCGATCCTATCCTGCGCCAACCTGTATATTCCTCTCAATGTCGTCCCATGTGCGACTGCCACTCTTTCCATATATTGTCTCCATGCCATCCAAGGTCTTCCTATTCTTCTTTTCCCCTCCGCTCTTGCCTCAAATATTCTTTTAGGTAATCTTTCTTCATTCATCCTTACTAAGTGTCCCAGCCATCTTAGTTGGTTTCTTTCCATTGTCTTCAGTATGCATTCCTGTTTTAGCTCTTCTCTTATTTTTACGTATCTAACTTGATCCCTCTTTATATATACAGGTACTCTCTTTAAGTATTTCATCAGTGTTGCTGTTAATCTACTTGCATGTCTATCCAACACTGTCCAGCTTTCACTCCCATATAATAAAACTGACTTGTATATCACCTTATATATTCTCATTTTAGTGGTTTCAGTTACTTCTCTTTTACCAATTATTGTATTATTAATTTGGTAACATATATTTATTGCTTTCCTACTTCTATTGTTAATTTCTTGATCTATTCTTCCATTTTTAGTTAGAATCACCCCTAAATATTCAATGCTTGTCACTTTTTATAATTTTTCACCTTTCCAGAAAATTTGCATTTCTGTCTCAGTTTTCTCTTTACCAATTATCATTACTTTATTCTTTTGATTTTTTCATAGATGTTTATTACTCCATTTCAATGTTTACATAACTTTTTTCAAAGTAGTAACCTCCTACTTCAATGCACTTTTTATACCATCCCTACCAGTCCTTGAACACATGCTGCAGGACATTCTTTGTCAGGTTCTTTAGAATCGCCTCACTTTTCTTGAGTACTGCTTCAGAGTTCTCAGATCGAATGCCCTTAAGCTATGCCTTTAGTGATGGAAATAAGAAACTCACAGGGTGCAAACTCTGGCCTACGAGTTGGATGCGGTGTTCAGGTAATGTTGAATCGAGCCAAAAATGCAGACCTTTTATTGCGACGTGAGGCCGTGCATTGTCATAATGAAGTTGCCATCGAGTCCGAGAAAGCTCTGGTCATTTCTTTGTAATGTGCTTCCTCAATGTAGCCAAAATTCACTGTAGTATGCCGTTGTAACATTAGTGTGAGGGGGAACTCCATACTGTATAACAGTCAAAAAATGTAATCCTCACTTTCTCTGCACATGGAACCATTTTTGTCCTTTCTGGTGTTGGAGAACCTGACGATTTCCAAACTGTGCTGGCTTGTTTTCCTTCAGGATCACAATGATACAGCCTGACTCATCATCGGTGATAATTGAGTTCAATCGCCACCATCTAACCACCATCCCTTATAAAATACCCACCACCATGCCAGTAAGGTACCTAGTCCAGGTATGGCACGAGTCGAAGGGACCCTCCTCCACGGAGGAGGACAGCCCTTCAACGATCCCTCGTGTCTGTGTTGTTAAATTGGTTTCAAAAACGCTTTCCCTCCACCAGCAAAGAGACGTGTCATTCCACTGTCTGGTATGCGAAATCCATGTAGCGTCTGCAAAACGGAGCATTACTACCAACCTACCAATGCGAGAGTGCTGCCACCTATGGAAAAAAGGTCAGTCTCAGTTTTTCTTGATCATCCTCTCTCTCTCTCTCTCTCTCTCTCTCTCTCTCTCTCTCTCTCTCTCTCTATATATATATATATATATATATATATATATATATATATATATATATATATATATATATATATATATATGAGGAAGGCATGAAAGTAAGTAGCTAAGTGTTTTGATCTATTACAGTGACACTACAAATTGTTAGCATACTATCTCCCTACCTCAGGCACATCCGTCACCCTATAATCCTCACATTCCGCTTTTAAGTATTTGAGCTCTAACAAGGACAGGTATAACTCTCGGGCTTTCCTCAGCCTGCCAACATTCCATTCGTTATAAACATCGTTGAAATAACAAATGTTAAATGGTAAAGTAATATTTTTCATGATCAGTCTTCTATAGTTGTAATTATTAGCATTATGACAGATTAGAATTTTACAAACCTTATTATTATTTATATTTTGTGAAATGGATCCTTTTCTCTGTTGTGACATTGTAAATTTAAGTCCTCCTATAAATAATATTTTTTAAGTGCAACATTTTCCATATTGTGCAAATGTTCTAGGCAAAATATGTATCAATCCAAAGAACGTTTTCTACTGTGGCAAAGGCACTGTGTACAGTTGCTGAAGTATAAGCATTACCAGTAACGTCTACAATACTTTTACCAATCAAACATATCCTATGTGATTATTTACAAAAGAGCCTATCATTACACCTACAATTCTGTAGATATAATATAAAATAACTTGTTTCATTTGTTTGTTGTTTAAAAGACCTCATTATGTTAGGGCTCATAGAAATTCCATGTTTGCAAATTCTACACCTTTCTGCAAATATTCGCATCCACATGTTGCCAACGGTACTATCCCTACTTCATCATCATCATCTTCATCACGGTATAAGCATTGTGGCCCGTTCCGACTTCAAGGAAGTTGATCGGACCATCTCATTAGTGGCCTACCAACATTTCTTCTACCTACAAGTTTATACTTGTATACTATTTGTGGTGTACTGTCTTCGGTCATTCTTTGCACATGATCTTGCCATTTTTGCCTTTATGCAATGATTGTTTCATTTAGACTCTGAATTTCCAATTCTCTTCTAATATCCTCGTTTCTTTTCTTGTCTATGAGTCTATAACCTGCCACCTGTCTCAGAAATGTCATCACAGCAGCCTCCACTTTCTTCTGTTGTGAGATAGTCAAGACCCAGTTTTCAAAACCATAAAGCAGGGTTGGAATCGCCATTATTTTATACAGTTTTAACAAAGTTTGACGATTACAATTTTTAAAAGTTATTTTTATTGTGCCACATATTGTTTGGCATTTGTTTATTATGTTTTGTATATCTCTATTACTGGTATATGGCACAATATAGCCAAGATAATTAAAATAACTTTGTTGTTGGATGGGTTTAATATTTATGAAAATTTTTGCTCTCAAATGCTTCCTTCCTATAAAAGCCATTATTTTTGTTTCTTCATATAAAATTTGAAGATTATATTCTGATGTTCTCTTCACACTATTCATATGAAATACCTTCTCCATCCCATATCTTACGTGGTGTTTTTCCTAAACTCCACTGACTTTGCCTCGGCTGTTTAAGCGTTTCATAATATCCTGCAGGTTATTAAAACCAACATTACTTAATTTAGATATTTGGTTTCTTTTAGCATTCCGTGTCTGTAATTCGAAATATTAAATCTTGCAGACATGAGAAATTTCAGAATTTTATATAGGTTCCGTAATCAGATGCTCAGGTTTCAGTGATCATAGGTCTATTAATAGTAAGTTAAGCTCTTTACGAGAGGGTACCATAAAGGTTTAACTATCACCAGATAATTTTTATGCTAGAGTGATGAAAACTTTTCAGTGTCATCATTGATCCCTCATTGATCAGTGATTTGAGGCTTTTTTTTCAAGTGAGTGCCAGAAGTGACTGAGGTGTAAGGTGAAGAAAATCGAGGCGATCAATCTGTGATCAAGTTCCTGCATTTGAACGGCAAAACTGCCCACGAAATCCATGGTGAGATGACAGCTGTTTATGGAAATGATTGTCCATCGTGTGACACTAATGTGAGGTGGAAAAGTAATTTTCAAACTGGTCACATGTCCCTGAAAGGTGATCCAAGATCTGGTATACCGTCAATGACAGACGATGCTGTCACAGTGAAGAAAGTGGAGTGTTTGATACTGGACGAGAGACGAGCTACCATCCAAATGATCATGAATGAGACCTCTTAGTTATGGTAGTGTGTGGACGAACTGCACATTTCTCAGGTGTCTGCACGGTGGGTTCCACGTTTGCTAACCCCTTTCCAAAGGTAAACATGACCTGACCTTGCAAGACAGATGTTGATGCTGCTGGAACAGGATGAAGATGATTTGTTAGATCGTCTGGTAGCCATGGATGAATCCTGGATCTATCAGTATGATCCAGAGACAGAAACCATGAGTATGGAGTTAAAACATGCCGATTTCCCGCTCCCAAAAAGCCAAAAGTGCAAAAGTCAGCTTTCAGTTTTCTGGAACTGTCGTGGAGTCATTCTTACAAATTATCTTGCTAAGGATTAAAACATCGCTGGCAGATGCTACTGCAATCTTCTGGACAAGTTAAGAGCAGTTCTGAGTAAGAAACGACAGGGTATACTCTCCAAAGTTGTTTGTTTTCTGGCTGACAATGCACCAGTTCATTCATCTCAGATTGCAGTTGACAAAACAAGGGAACGTGGCGTTTTGACCTCACAGCATCCGACTTATTTGCCCGATCTCACACGAAGTGACTTTTTCTTGCTCCGGGAAATGAAGAATCCTTTACGTGGTCGCCGATTTGCCAAGGCAAATGACGTAATTAATGAAGTGTATTCGGAAGGTGAAGATACGCTGAGGAAAATGTGTAGATCTGAATAGTCACTACGTAGAGAAGAACTAACAAGCACCTATCAACACAAACTCTCTATCACATCTTAAAGGTTACTAATTAAATCTTTACGATACCCCTTCGTATATGTGTGATTTAAGCTCCGTTTTTGTTTCGTTGAAATAAAATATTTAGCGTCTCTCCATTCAAATGAGATTCTTTGCAGTACTAAATTGTTGTAAGTTATCCACACTCAATCTCCTGAAATTTACCGATAGTTAAATAGAGCTATTATACTTATTTTAGCTTCTGAGTATTGTTTTTATTTTTTCCACAAATTATTGTTTCAACTCGTATACATATAACGTGAGGTAAACCTGACCCGAGGCGAGAAGAAAACAAATGAAAACAAGCCGTGTCTTAGACAGTGATGTCACTTCTTCTACTTCAATAAGAAGGTTGACACCCACGAGAAGAGCGAGAGAAAGCAGAAAGTTTGAGAGCGCTCATTTTTCCCCCTACCTTGTGCAGAGGGTAAACGCTTCAAGAAACAGGGCTTATTTACGTTACGTGATATGATGCTGTCTGGAAAGAAAACACGACGAGGCTGGGGAGATATAATGTATCGAAAGAGAGGGAAGTGATAACCGTGGTTTGGATGGATTTTACGATGATTACTAACCTCTAGCGGCGAAAAGGGGCATTACGAATATGAGCTGTAAGACGCAGACAAAAGAAAAAAAAATATATATACAGTGTAAAGAGCAAGGGGGATAAGAAAGAGAGCAGACGGAAATGTTTCAGTGGAAAAGACAGCATCTCCTCGGGCTAAGAGGTGAAACTTCTCGACTTTCAGGTTGGTGTAAGTAAGCATTCCCTCCAACTATGATGTAAGTAAACTTCTCTCTCTGTTTTACCTTGCTTGTTCGGACTAGTTGGTAGTACATTTAGATAAAGGCCTAGCTTAGAAGTGAGCTTGAAGAATGAAATTATACAAGATCATCCATCACCATTTCGCTCCCACTGGAGGGACAAAGGGACTGCATGTAAACCAGCCGAAGTCGTTTTAACACTTCCAGAGTAAGTCTTAACAGTTCACAAGCATACCGTTCTGGATCATGTAGGGACGGTTTTTCAGGTAGTGCCTCTGTATGAAAACGCAAAAAAGAGAAGTGTATAGGAATTGCGCCCAAAAAACATTATTTCTATGATTTCCGTCGTATGAATAGACGCGTTAAACGCAAGCACTCTCTCCTGGTTGTTTTCCGTGGCTTGTGGCCGATTCCAGAACGCCACCATCTACGCTCATAAGCGCCTGTGTTAAGGGCTAGGATGTCTGCTTATACACGGCTTCTTATGGCGCAAGGTGGTGCCGAGGTTTCTCTGACGCTTAACTTACGCTTTATCCGCTAGAGTGCAGTAAAGCACGGGACTCAAGATACCTGTCTCTCTGTCGCGAAATCGTACACGAACGCTTCGTACCACATTCTCCATGAGCTGTGTTATAAACCTTTTACTGTATTCGTTAAACCGGTGCGTAACAAGAGTACGGATGTAATAAATATATATTTCTATTTTCCTGTGCGTTCTGTTTGGTACAGTATATCATAAAATAGAATGGATTAATGATAAGATTACCTAAATCGTTCTAAATTGTTACACCTATTTATATTTTAACAATCCTTATTTATTTATTCATCTATTTATTTTATTTATTATTATTTTTATTTATTACTGATTTATTATTTATTTATTTATTTATTTATTTATTTATTTATTTATTTATTTATTTATTTATTTATTTATTTATTTATTTATTTATTTATTTATTTATTTATTTATTTATTTATTTATTTATTTATTTATTTATTTATTTATTTATTTATTTATTTATTTATTTATTTATTTATTTATTTATTTATTTATTTATTTATTTATTTATTTATTTATTTATTTATTTATTTATTTATTTATTTATTTATTTATTTATTTATTTATTTATTTATTTATTTATTTATTTATTTATTTATTTATTTATTTATTTATTTATTTATTTATTTATTTATTTATTTATTTATTTATTTATTTATTTATTTATTCATTTATTCATTTATTCATTTATTCATTTATTCATTTATTCATTTATTCATTTATTCATTTATTCATTTATTCATTTATTCATTTATTCATTTATTTATTTATTTATTTATTTATTTATTTATTTATTTATTTATTTATTTATTTATGTATTTATTTATTTATTTATTTATTTATTTATTTATTTATTTATTTATTTATTTATTTATTTATTTATTTATTTATTTATTTATTTATTTATTTATTTATTTATTTATTTATTTATTTATTTATTTATTTATTTATTTATTTATTTATTTATTTATTTATTTATTTATTTATTTATTTATTTATTTATTCATTTATTCATTCATTCATTCATTCATTCATTCATTCATTCATTCATTCATTCATTCATTTATTTATTTATTTATTTATTTATTTATTTATTTATTTATTTATTTATTTATTTATTTATTTATTTATTTATTTATTTATTTATTTATTTATTTATTTATTTATTTATTTATTTATTTATTTATTTATTTATTTATTTATTTATTTATTTATTTATTTATTTATTTATTTATTTATTTATTTATTTATTTATTTATTTATTTATTTATTTATTTATTTATTTATTTATTTATTTATTTATTTATTTATTTATTTATTTATTTATTTATTTATTTATTTATTTATTTATTTATTTATTTATTTATTTATTTATTTATTTATTTATTTATTATTTATGTACTTGCTTATTTATTATTTATTTACTTATTTGTTTCTTTATTCATTTATTTATTAATTTACTCATTTACTTATTTATGGCACCGTCAATATAATGTCTCACTGGCAACCCCTGAGATTATGTATAAATTCAGAGAATTTGTCTCACAGCCTGGTTCAGTATAGGAGACCTATGATTAAGATCCTATGAACTTATTTCTTCGTCCTATGTTTTGTAATTTATCTGCCCTAATCTGCCACTTACTGTAAAGTTTAGCTTTTTGCACTAACCTTTTTTTTTAAAGTAATTCATAATCTATGATGACGAAGAAACGCATGAGTGAACAGAGATATCTAATAGAACTACATTTATTTTAACATGAAACTTGAGATTTAATGTCCCATTTACAATCACACCCATCCATCTGAAATTTTAAATAATGCATTAAAAGAATGATAATTTGTTTTCGCCTATTCTTCAAATTATGTTACCCTTCGCCAGATTTCCTTTCTTCCTTAATGATGCATGTAACTCAAGATTGGAGCCAGATGATACGTCTAGGAAGATAAAATTCCTGTACCCTAACAGATAAACAACTTGGATGATTTTAGGTCTACTACATGCCAAAGTGAGAAGGCGTATCGGAAAAAATTCGCAACACAGAGATGTTTACCTCGGCTTATCGCACATACACGGTGAGTCCAGTGTGTGTATACTCCACTCAGATATTATCATGCCTTCTGGACAGCAATGTGTCATACATTGGCAGGCGCGAGAAAACATATGCTGCTTTCGTCTCAAGAGATCTCCAGTTGAGGCTTATACAATGTTACAGGAGGCCTATGGAGAGCCTGTTCTTCCCTACCGCACAGCTAGAAGGAGGTTTAAAATGTTTAAAAAGGGGAAACAATCAATTTCAAAGGAAGGTGGACCCGGTGCTCCAGTCACTGCTCTTAAGGAAGGAAACATCAACAATGCTGCTGCCATTGTGAGAGAGGATCGACGAATAACCATAGGATCACTTTCTGCAATCCTGGACATTTCATTGGGTGCGATGGGTTCCAAGATTGTCGATTCCCGAACAAAAGGACATTCGCATGCAGGTGTGTATGCAGTTAAAGTTGATGTTAGAGGAAGACCCAGAGTTGCTTTCAAACGTAATCACTGCTGATGAAACTTGGCTACGTCATTTTGATCCTGAGGGCAAACAGCAAAGCTCAGTGTGGAAATCTCCTTCATCACCAATCACCAAAAAGGCAAAAGTGGTTCCTTCTGCTGGAAAAGTTATGGTCAACTCATTCTTTGATATTCATGGAATGGTTTATCAGCATGTTGTACCTGCACACACATCAGTGGCTTGGCAATACTACAAGGATGTACTGAAAACATTGGAAGTCCATATCAGGCGCAAAAGACCACATTTCTGTGAAGCAGGCTGGGTGCCGTATGATGATAATGCACGGCCACATATTGCCAATGTTGTTGCTGAATATCTTGCAAAAGTCAACGTGAAGTGCATCCCTCACCTTCCTATAGTCCTAATGTGAATTTTTTTTCTATTACCTAACTGGAAGAAACGCCTTCGTGGGAGGCATTACCGATTATCAGAAGCAGTGGTGAAGGCTGCGGAGGCGATTTTGAAGGGTCTCTCAAAAATGGTTTCCAGTATGTCTTTGAAGACTGGCAGATACGCTGGGACAAGTTTATCATATTTAGGAGAGACTATTTTGAGAAGGTCCATCATAATTATGAGGATGAGTAAAGGTACGTAATAAAATAAAAAAATGTGATCATTCTTTATTGAACGGCCCGCTAATTATTAATCCATGTTATTATACTCGTGATCCTTTGATGATTTTACATGTAATGTCTAATAGCAGTATTGAAATTTTGTTTATAACTTCCATTTTGCAGGTTTCTGTTTTAGTCTATTGTACAGTCTATTATTTACTTCTTTTATAGAGAGGATGATGACTGGGGAGAAAGTATAACCTATTATTTTGACAGAGTTGCTTGGAGATATGTGATAAAATATGATATTTTGATAAGCTATTCTTTATTTTGATGTGCCAGCATTTGTCTGCTACATATGGTTTCTATTCATATATGCCATGAAAATGAGGTGAAATTCAGAAGTCTGAGAAACGTGTCTCATTTGTTATTGAAAGATTTTAAATAATTGGGTTAATATTCTGTACTTCAATATGTAGTTCTGTACTTGCTGTATTTTTTATTGTGAGTTGTACTGTTAAGACACCGACATACGTCTACGAAATATATTCAATTTTTACTGATGAACGTAGATTTTCGGTCAACCCTCAATATTATACTTTTGTAAATGAAATATGTTTCATGTTGCTACAAATAAATGGCAGATTATTGGCATTAAATAAAAATAATTGAGTCATTTTGACACATCAAGAAAGGAATACCTACTAACTATAGCTATGCTCTGTTCATAGATCTCAAAGATCCCAAAGTGCTATACTTTAAAGTAATTCACGCCACAATATAACTCTCTGAAGAAATTTGTCCTGAATTCCATGTCTTACATATATGTTAGTACATCATTTCCTGCATGAATAACCGCCGAGTCCATTCTCTGGTCCATGTGCGAGGGCCATTATTGCTTCCCAATATACTGGCAATGACCTATTTCCATAGCTGCCAAAATAATTTATTCCAGTCGTGATGCCTCTGTCTCTCTGACAGGCCGCATGGGTCGTTATCCGGTCAAATCCTTGCACATCGCCACAAATTATGGTCTGATTACGCATGCAAACCTTAATGAGATCGTCCGAACTGCAAGTGGCAGATTAGAGTACGATAGAAAATTATTGCTTAGTTTTCAAATTATGATTTTTAATTGAGTTTTATACTCTTAAAGAAGTGACTATGATAAAATTCTATAACAAATGTCAATGAATCGTTATTTCGCATAAAGGGTATTCATTCCCTAGAGCTTTGTCATCCGTATATTTCCTTTCCTAATATTGACAACGCCTGTCTAGTAAGGTTCTTACACAATCTCGGACCTCCGTGATACTGAGTGTGTTTTGCAATATGAGAAGACTGAATATCTCAATTATGAGTCATAAAAGTCTAATTCGACCTATGTTTGCAGTTATTGAAAATGTCTGCACTCTGTTTTTCAGAATGGCGAATGTGAATAATGTGGCAGTTGACAAGCATGCTTCTCTATGGAGTTTGAAGTGCACATGTAGGCTTTGTTACTTCTTTTATTACTCTCAAATGGGCTAGATGGCTTGTTAGCTTCAAAGTAAATTTAAGGTAATTGAAAAAATATAGAGTAGGGCGTAGGAGTCAACCACCTCCTCTTCTACATTGCAACACCATCGTAATACTTTTCCCAAAACTTTGGGAGGTGATAGGCTAGAGGTTAGAAGTGATGAAATTTGGGAAACACTGGTGGAAGGTAGCCCAAGTGGATCACCGTAAGGGGAGGTTAAATAACTAAAGCTAAGTAAATAAAATGTATTTAAGATGAGGGATGCAGGTTAATACAGTGCTATGCTGATTGGTTTAGATAAGATATATGATATATATGATATATTGTTTGACCTACTTAATTCATATTATATATATACATATATATAATATGAATTAAATAGGTCAAACAAACTATAATTATGCAGCAAATAGGCCTGTAATATCGTAACTATTTAACACATTGTAAGCAGTGCAGCAAAATAAATTGCAGAAACAAATATATTACTTACAACTGAATTTTTCCACAAGTGAATAACTAAATTCATATTAAACTCTGGAATACTTGGTTACTCCAAGACTAATTGCAGCATTTTGGTTGTTTATAAGAATGAACGCAATGAACGAAGCGTAACATTCACTAGTCACATATGTATATGTGTACATTAGTTGAATCAAACCTCAGGTGGAGACGATCCCACTGTGGCCAGTTAAGCTAGCAGCTTAATTGTGCCAGGTCTTATCCGGCTGTTTGCTCAGAGCTGATTTTCTCAGAGATGATAGGTAAGAGAAATCAGCGTCTTCACTGGGACAATGGAAAAGGCATGAAATATTAAAGGTAAACTTATGAAAGTTTCAGTATTACTAAGATAAAAATATATCGTATCTATTTTGTGGAACACAAAAGCTACAACGCTCCAGCACCTTCTTAAACGACACCTTGGACAAAACCACTCCAACTTCTGTGAATCACAACATTCAATGAGCCCCATATAGCATCAGTATCGAAAGAGTAAGTGTACCCTATAAATATCATTCCCCACAAGATGCAACAGTTGTTTTAGTTTAGGCCGCGAAAATTTAAAATATTTAAGTGTCCCAAAATAAAAAATTCAATGCCATGGCCGGGATTTGAATCACGGATCTCCTGGTTTCCGCCCAGTCGCTCTAACCCATTGGGCTACCATGGCCAACTTGCCGCCATGACATTAAATTCTCCATTCGACTCTATAGCATACGAAGAAAGGTTTAGCTTTTCTTTTATGAGGCGTTTTAAACACAACTGTAGGTATATTTCAATAGGAATACTAATTTACGCAAATGTGTATATAATGGTGACAAACAACAGATTCAGAAGTCTGTCAATTGCATACTTTGTTCAAGTTAGATTAATAAACTAGCCGGTGTGGGCCAGCTGTAGGAACGGGAAGCAGGAATATGTCTGCTTGTAGTGTGACTAGCCTTGCAATGCAAGAAGGTCCTACTCGTGACAGTACAATAGAAAGAGTACTGAAGTGTAGTCTTAGTTATTTGAGTCATTATTCTCTCCTATTTTAATGAAAATTATTACCTGGAGCTACCTTGCTTTGAAAGTCACGGCTCTCTCCACTGATGATAGGCAACCTCAGTCTCAGGCCGCATGCTGAACCCTCTGACTTTCAGGACATTCTCAGTAACAATGTAGATTGTACTTCCAGTCGTTTTGTCTTGAAACTAGAATCTATTTTAACCCCCACAAGCTATGTTTCGTACTCATAAATAAACATATCTATTATTTTGCAATGCATGCAGCCCATACAAATAGATTTGTATACATAGGCAACAATGAATTTTTAAACTCAAGGACGAACATTAAAACATTCAGGAGCATCTTTTACCGATGCCCATTCCTAATGAACAATTATATATATATATATATATATATATATATATATATATATATATATATATATATATATATATATATATTAGCTTTCTCAACATTGAAATCATTCAAAGTTATAAAAGTTATCCAAGTGAGTATTCTTCACATAAATTAACTTCGAAATTCATTATTATATCAAAAACTGAAATTGCTGAAATTGAATCCAAGTGTGAAAGATCCTCGCGGGCTCACTGTTACGTGTCATCATTGTTATCATTTTATTGAATAAGAAGGACCTCCTAATTATATTGTTAGGATTTACTTTTGTTTATACATTCTGTTTATTCCTTAAATAATTACGATTAGTTATTTTAATGATAGACGTGGCTTCACGGCGCAGCAGCTGAAATGGAGATGGGAAAGGCACGTCGGCAGAATGCACTACCTCCGATGGACGAAACGAATGACAATGTGGGACTCCAGAAAAGGACATCAAACGACAAGGAGACCAAAGTTGAGATGGACAGTTAGCTTCAAAAACATAGCAGGGACACAGTGGTCAACAAAAGCTAAGAACAGAGCTATATGGAGGACGCTGGAAGAAGTAGTTACCCGGGTGCTATAAACTAAATGTGTGTGTGTGTGTGTGTGTGTGTGTGTGTGTGTGTGTGTGTGTGTGTGTGTGTGTGTGTCATAGCTGTACAACAATGGTGTATGTGTTAAGTGTGTAATGTAAACAATGACAGTGCTAAAGACAAGAACGTACGCAGTTACTGGAGCGCAGCAACTTCAAAAGACTCTTAGGAGTATTGTTCATAATGAGCTTCCTAATTACTATTCCCTACAGCATTTATTTACACCTTACAGACCTTAAGTAGAAATAACTATATATATATATATATATATATATATATATATATATATATATATATATATTTTAAATCAGATTGCTACACTCACGTCATTTTCTATCGTGTATCATTTTTTGGTGGGTGCACAAACCACTCTTACGAAGGTTTACCATTATTTCCACTTTATTTTAATCAAATCAAGTACTTGAAGCAATTTTTTGTTATAGATACAAAGGAAATGACGTTGCTTGAGGACTAAGCGCTGTATGCTGACCTTTAATTTCTGCAATAATTAAATGCAATCGCAAGAAACAAATATCGTAGAATCTTAAAAGTATTGAACAATCCAAGACTTATTAACTGATATCCGTGAAACTGATTATTCCACAACAACAGTGGTTATCTGACACACTGTAAGTTCTAAATAGATATACAGTATTTGTGTTTTCGCTTATCACTTTACGTTCAGAAGTTTTACAAAATCATAGAGCTTTCCTTTCAAATGAATGGGATTGCAGACGCTGTTTCCAGAAATTTCAAGCTTTAGATTTGAGATATGTAATTTATTTAGTTTAAATAAATGATACTTTAATACAAATAGTGCACGTCTTTTTGGGAAATCTAAATTTCAAGATGTTTTTCATGTAAAAATCTTTATATTATATATTTGGAAGTTACTGAACCAAAATAACTAGTAGGAAATTTTTGCATTATTTCGTTTTGAGTTCTGTGTTCACAGACTTGGGTTTAGGAGCCTCAAAAATGAATTTTCCAAAGAAGTGCCAAGATCGAATTTCTAAGCGGAATAAAATGGTTACTCCAATTACTGTACATACGTAGTAATTATTATTTTCGGTAGTAATAAACCAGCATTGAGCACGCAGGATACTAAATCAGATATAAGGCCGTTAGGTAACTGTAAGATTAAATGAACTGCTTGCTAGGTTACAAGAAATATGGGTATAAATGAGTTGTGGTTAAGTGTGCTAGAAACAAGACTTGCGAGCTCAGAGCTCTGTACCAAAAGTGTTTTGCATTATACTTGCCTACATATTTAATTTGCATAAACGCATTACACGATGCCGAAAAGTGAAGTTAATAAAGAGATATTGCATCAAATCAAAACAGTAGAACATAAAATGCGCTGGGTTAAATATTAACATCAGAAGTATTTTAACTACCCTGGTCAGAACTAACACGGAAACCAGCCTTTTTTCAGAGTCTGTATTAACACGCTGCTGTTTTTCCCTTGCCACCTTCTCTTTGTGGCACAACCTTTCAAATAATCTCAAGCATCTCCTTCCACTTGGGGAGAGGAACGTTCACAATTATCGGGAAGGAGTCCCTTGGGATATGCGGCGTATCCTTCTTTTCAGGGCACGTACCACTTCGCAAACCTCAGAGCCTTTGTGCCGCCCCCCTGATTGCCACGCTGCGGCGCCTGGATTGCCTAACACTAACCTCAAGAGTAATACTCACTCAGACCACACTAATAGATGCAGTGGAATGTCTTTCAGCGTATGTATATCCGTGAAGTCAATTGTTTTACACAAAATATAAACTAATATTTTTCTTTTTACTTCTGTACCACGTACTTATTTAGTAAATGGGACAGCTATAGCACCCGAACAAAAAATTGTATATACATATTTCACCGAAAATACATAATCAGGTCCATAAAAGAACATAACTAAAATATGAAAGTTCCACTAAGTACAAATATTTAAAGGTAGAATCTTTCCAATATGAGATTTATAATTTATTTATACCGAGAGACCCAAAAACATACGAACCGGTTGCGCGGTATTTTGCCTGTCCTTGGTGCTCGTTGCCGTCAGCGCTATAATAGAGAGGCGTGGATGATGCCATGTAACATTTTAAAAGCTACTTTTAAATGTTATTATAGGAAATGCTGAAACTGACACACTGCCGTCGTAATACATTTGGCACCTCTTTAGGAAACTGTCCATCACTTACTTTCGTTCACGTTGAGAAATGTTGGAATTTCCTGGAGGATATTTTGTTTTAATTCTTTCAGGATGTGTGGGTTTGAATAGTACACTTTAAATTACTCCAGATATAGAACCCTCAGGGAGTTAGGTCGGGGAACCAAGCAGCCAGAAATGTAATAATTCTGTTCTGAAACACTTTTCAATTGTTCCCATCGAAAGATTGGCTATATGTGCTATGACAGAGTTGTTGAAAAAAGCCAAAATCACGCTCCCAGTAAATTCTCTAGGGCGTGGGGAGCAAAATAACACGAATGTATACTGTTGACTAGAAAACGCTTTGGCCTATTACTCTTTCTCCACTAATGGAGAAATGCCAGCATTTCTCAACATGAACTAGGGAAGTGAGGGATAGTTTTCTGAAGATGTACCCAACATGAATGGAAAACGGTGGTTGCCAGTTTCAGCATCTCGTTTCATAACATGGCTAAATAAAGCTTTTAAATGTAAGTTTAAAAACTCATGGTTTCAGTCGCGCATTTCTGCGATGGCGGCAGACGGCAACGAACACCAAAGACTCGGACAGGCAAAACACAGCGTGGGCGGTTCGAATGTTTTTTGGATATCTTGGACTATACCTATTTATTTATACTCTGAACCTTATGGGGGTAGCTTACGTCCTCTTGCCTAACTGATAAATTGTGACATACAAAATCCTAGGCTATAAACACTTCCCAGATATTTCTTTATATTGCTTTACATTTTCAAATAATTTTACCTTTCTTAAATGGGAAGTGGCTATTCGCTTTTTCCCCTAGCCATGCAGAGACAACAGCATTTCAAGGGCACCAACGTTGCGACGGCCTCTAAAAGGTTTGACTGCAAAAAGCTTGCAAATTGGACTTCACTTTGCAAGACATTCCAATCAAATAATAAAGTGGCTATTCCTAAAAACTAGGATTAACATGAACCAAACAGAGAAATAAGGATATTTGTAAGAATAGTTCTAGAGACAAGACGTGAAATTGGAAAGCAGTTTTGTCTCGTCTCTTGGCGTTTGTTTTCGTAAACATACTGTCAGTTGGAGAATGTAATGTGACACGTAGTAGGACTTTTACTCCTACATTTATGCCATCAGGGGAAGAGTGTTTCTTTTTTATAGAAAGTGGTGACATCAGAGCACTCAAAAAGAAAGTAGCCTTATGGGAAAAGGAGTCAACCTCAAAGTACTTGGTACATTTCCCATAGCTCTCAACAGTTCAGCAGTTTGTTTAGGTCATGGACTTGTAAGGATATGTTCAAATATTAATAGAGTTGAACCGAGAATTTCAGAAAAGTTTTCTAGACGTGGTGCAATTAACACCAATTTTCCAAATATTTGCTGAGCCTTGCTCCACAGATGTTGTTAATGTTCCATCTGAACTGCAACTTGAACTTATCGATCTACAATGCAATCGTCAAATGAAAAATAAATCCCAAAATAGAATTAGTTTGAGCGATTTCTATTCACATTTTCCAAGAAATACATTTCCTCGACTGCATAGAAGTGCCGCTCGTTTTCTATGCTCGCATCCACATAATATGCGAACAATTTCTTTCCCTAATGAAATTAAACAAAAACCGCTGCAGAATTCATTTGGCGCAGAGCAAGAACGTCCACTACTGCCTACCCCGTCTACAGCGACAGCTCCACGCCATTGGCAGGTGGAGTGAGAAGTGGAGGACGGCCATCAGCCCGCAGAAGAGCTCTGCTCTCATGCTGGCTAAGACCCGTAGCTGGCGCCCGGAAGGGGACCTGCGGTTGCGGCGAAGAATCCCCTGGGTTCAAACCGCCAAATACCTGGGAATCCAACTGGACCGTGGCCTCACTTTCACTCCGCATGTCAGAGCAAAGGCCGGCCTCGGCCACGAGTGGCTCAGGCAAATTTACCCCATCTTCCGATCTACAATGCCCATCGGCCTCAAACTGCGGGCGTATCGTGCGATCATTCCGCCTCTGATCCTGTATGGATGCGAGGTCTGGGGCTCGGTTGCTCATACTACCCTCCGCAGACTGCAGGCCGTACAGAACAGAGCCTTAAGAATGATCTACGGTACCGATCGCAGGTTCCCATCACACTTCCTGCATACCCTACGTTGAGGACGTCGTGCGTGAACGCACGTGCACATTGTATGCCGAGATCACTCCTTACCCTAACCAGCTGGTGAATACACTGGGTCAATACGACCACCGTCTCCCTAGGAGACGGAGGAGCTCCCGCCACCCCAAGGATGCCCTTGGGTGGTAAAGTCTGCCTCTCCTCCTGGCTCCTCAATCTCCGCTAGGTCACGTCGCGCATTGGCCGCGGCTGGAAGGTGAACACCTGTAGTCACGCCCGAAGACGCGCGCATGACCTGGACAAACCCTTAAACCTAAACACCAACATATCCATCTGGTCTCTCGCTACTGGTTCACCCCCTCTGCTTGACGGATCGCTAGCGACCGTCCAAAGTGAGGTGGAACGGCACTGTTCCCCCTTTATGGAGGGACATCCCGGCACCAGAAGTGTCAGTATAGGCCAACTGCGTCGTCTTACGCAATGACACGCAAGCTCACACAAATGACTATATCTTTTATACCGCGCGGGAAAATCCACACAGCGGATAGGTACCGTGGCGTGTAAACCTCCACCCGGGAGAACTCGGGCGACCTGCACCTGCTCTTGACTTAAAATGTCTAATTAGACTAGCTGCTGCACAAACTTGATACCTAGTTTTGAAAAACTAGTATGTCAAAAGAGACAACAAATATCTAGAAAACTAGGTTCCACTCCTGAGTAATATGTTGTGCTTATTGCTTTTCTTCGAGTTATTTAATACTGGTGTACTGTAAGTAGATTGTCGATTATTTTCATTTTGTTTAAACTGTCAATTTATTGTTCATTTGTTTTTTTATTAAAATAAAGTTAAATGATAGTGAAAGAAACAAAACAGTTGATATAACAATTATGTCCTTCATATTACAATTCGATTATTATTGTTGCACAGTCAAATGTGCATTTAACTTGCAAGATCGGCATTCAGCCACTGCTCTGAAGGCTACGGAGTGCACGGTAGACTATTCCGGCGTGCAACGGGTAAACTAATGTACACACTATGCATTGAGATGGTGGCTACTGATGTAAGCGATGACATTTGGAATGGAACCCAGTTCGTCTTGAACCACAGATAAAAAATTCTACATAATTTCTACTAAAACGGTTATATACTTTTGTTAGATTAAATATTTGTGATAGCTATCCAGAACTTTCAGGTCCCAAAATTCTACCAAGATAGATATAGAAAAGTTGATATTTTGAAATTTTTCTGATAGCTCTACTGAATAAATCTGAATTTCAGGAAAACACATTAAGTAGTAGTGCAGTATTTTCTTTCTTAGAAGTAAAAGGCAGCATTCTGTATGCATTTTGAGACATATTTGTATACCATACTTTATCAACAATTAATAATGCTTAATATGTCCGTAGGTAGAATATTAATGGCTACTGCATAATGATTCATTTTGAAGTATAATGAACCAGATTAATCATGTCAAATATTTATGGAAATTAAAAGGATAATCTATTAAGCTGATACGTTTTTTTTTCAGTCCATTATGAAATAGTGAAATTACAAACGCATTTTAGGTTGCATATGTGACAATTATATACACAAAGAATGACAATGAGGGAATTTGCAACGCACGTAAAGCTATAAAACTCAACATTACATTTGTTTCATTTAATTTCGTTTCACTACGCATCATTAACCAACCGTTGCTCACCATTACCGTAGAGCGAGTTTGTTAAACTGCTCCCAAATGTTTTTGTTTTATCACTCTTTCAAATAGCACTCTTTTGGAATAATGGAATGACTATTTAGTTTTTCACTATTTTATGTTAGATATAAGCCTAATGATACAATAATTACATCAGTAGGGGCACGAAGGCATTGAAAACGTCAAATTTTGATTTATGGATCCAAAAATGTCCCTAACTCGACTAAATGAAAGAAAAATAATCGCTCCTGCCCTCTCTCAGGCTCGCTTTGATAGCTTTTATTTTTAAAATATAAACCTAAATTATTTCGATAACCTTAATATTGATTGATTGTTTGCACTTTCTTTCTTTGGTTGATTTTACGTTGGTAACCAAAAACCACCTGGATTCTGAGACGGAAACATGAGACTATAAGCAACTGAGAGAAAAAGTCAAAATATTTCTTCCCATGACCCCGAGGGTCAAAACCAAATGGGGCAACAAAAAAAAAAAAAAAACTGAACTTGCCTAGAAAGACCAGGAAAGGTGTAGTGTTTAACGTACGCTTTTACTACATACGGCACCGCAGGCGGTGACACTAATGATATATGAGATGATGATGGAGCACCGGTGGAATGAGATGGCGGGGGAAACCGGAGGTCCCGGAGAAAACCCGCCCTTGCGCCGAACCAGGAAAGGCTGCGACACTTCATCGTGGGTAGTTTCGGGAGAAGGTGGCGTAAGGTGACGAGCAAGTGTGTTGGTGACAAAGCTGTGATCTAAATGTCATATATATAAACTGGTGTGAGAGGTCAAGGAAGTCTAGTGTATTTGCACGTAAACGCTGGACCCTGGGAGAGAGTTACTTATGCTCACCCGTACTGACAACCGAGATAAATTTGCTAGTTCGGAGCAGAATCGGTCTTTCCCTGATTGCATCCTACACCATAGGATCCTTTATCTGCACCGATTACCACCACAATTTCTAATAATGAAAGCTCTCAGGCGTGTGTATAATGCTGAACGGAGTTTAATATAAAGGAAGAATAATAAATTTCACAAATATAAGGAAGTTCCATATCTCTTACAAAGCGTAGTTTCTCGTAGACCCGAAAGCATCCTCGAGTTATGGACCATCTGAATCTCAAATCAATATAGTTTCCACGATGTGGACTGAGTAACAATGGTACTGAAACCCTTAACATAAAATATGACACTCACGGACTGCAGTTGGAGGCAGTTTGAATAGCACTCAGGTCAGAAAGCATTCCAAATGAGCGAATCCTCTAAGCTGTCTCATCCAAGATTTTACTTTATTCAGGAGAAAAATAGTCGTTTCAGCAAATCTACTATATGGCCGAATATACCTATATAGCTGAGGAATAATTAGGAAACTATCAAATATTAGAATTTTAGGATCAAGGCTTACTCTGGGCGTTTGCTTTATTCACATGTTATGAAGTTCCGAATACCGCTGAGTGGTTAAATCAGCAGCTGGCAGATTGCTCGCGTGTTTTAACACCGGTGGCGGTCAGAAGCTGACCGAACGTATTTTTAGAACTATGACGTATGGATACGTCAATTTGGCTTAATATGATTGGGGGATGTCTACATAGCGTTCTAATTCGTGACCATCGATGTAATACCGAGTCAACATTGAACTGATTCGTGTTTGTTGCAGAGTTTAATGTCATTTTGGCACATTGGCCATGGCAGCTCAAGGGTTAGAGCACCTGGACGGCTACCAGAAGATCCGTGGTTCAAATCCCGGCTGTAGCATTAAGCCTTTCAGTCTGTTCTACCTTTCCATACTTTAGATTACGCACGGCCAGTGTGAAAGAACAATTTGTTTCCGTTAATTGACCTTATAGTGGTTAACTACAAAGCCCGGGTCTTAAAGTACTTACACGTAAGTTGATTAAGGTAGTTGTCTCATGTGTTTGTCAGAAATCCTAAGTGGTTTACCGGGAAAAACACGAGTCAGTTGGAGAGTTTAATGTCATGTCGGCACGTTGGCCATGGTAGTTCAAGGACGACAACCGGAAGATCCGTGGTTCAAATACCGGCTATAGCTGGAGTTTTTCAGTCTGACTCTATTTTCCAAAATTTTACATATTCATTTTTACATTCAAGTTCCAAATCCAAAGGAATGAATTTACTAATTTTCTGTCTCAATGGATCGAAATGCTTTGTTAAACTTTCATTCCTATACATCAACCTTTGCGATAGTTATTTCATTTTCAGTAAATAGTATAGAATCGTATTAAAGCACATTTCACTAGATTGATGTAGAAAGAAGTACTGAGGCACTTGAAATGAAATTCTTGACTCCACCTACGTTTTAATGGAACAGGATCTCCAAAAGGGCCAATAAAATATTAAATTTTTCTACAAATTAAGAGATAAGTATGAAGTCAACCTATTAACTGCCCAACGTAACTTTGGAAATGAAACGAACTGGATTAATCGCCAGGCTCTAGTCAGTACTTTCTCTTCCGTTTGCTTCTAATGAATAGAGAAAGCTTTGCAATTTACTAAAACCTCGAATTCTAGATTTCACAGAAGTACACTTCTTGTTCCTTCAAGATCGTCACAGAAAACATTTTAAAAGAAAGTTCTGCGTATGTGTGTGTTTGTAATTTTTTCATCTTTTATTTTACTTTTATTTTCGTATTTAACCGATTTTTATTATTTCCGTTTATTTTCGTATCTGTTTTCCTAGTTTCACTAATATTCACTATACACATAAACACTCTGCCCAAGGCGGGACGCGAACCCGCGACCCTCTACGCGGTGGAACACTAGAGACGTAAGTTTTAGCGACCATGACTACGAGGGCCGGCATATGTTCGTGTGCTCACGTTTGTTTTTCATTTGCTTTTTCTTTTGTTATTTTAATTTACATCGTTCAACTTTAAGTCATATCGGACGATGGATGAAATGGGTGAAATGGTGCCCAAATGAATCCAGGTCATCTTTCAGAATTAGGAAAATCCTCGGAGAAAGCCTTATCCAGATAACTCACTTGACAGAGATTCGAAATTAGTACCTCTTGAACGTGAGGCACACAGCATTTTGTCTCCGCTACACTGACCAGCATAAATAATAAATGGAAAGTCGGTTAAACACCAACCTTGGTATTTCACTTCAACATTTCCAAATTTACCAGAAGAAGAGTTAGCGCTTTTTGGTATTTAATGCCATGTAATTTAGTGGCTTTAAAATGCATATTACGTTTAATTCAGAAAAATAATTGGATATGAAATTGAGATTGAATATTTAAAATCACAGTTAATCTAGATTTTATAAAAAGTAAGTATATTCTCAACCATCTTAAACTACAGTGCCTTGAATGATATGAAAGTATGCAACAGCAAATATATCATGGACTAAAAATATGAGAAATAAGATTATAAGAAGCCCAATGTTTAAAGGTACAAGCGGCATGTTACATATTTACGAAAAACATCGCGTTTAAGTATCTATGTGACAGAGGAAACATTTTAAACTTGACATTTTTTTCCACAGATTTTAAACAAGTTTTTGTGCTGAAAAATGTTGTACAAAAAGCAATGTCATCACCTTTTAAAGTCCTTAAATGGGCCAAAATGATTCCAAGTAGTAACAAATGAACAAAGCAGTTCCAGAATAAACCATCAAGATACTACCGATGTATCATTTCCATTGAATTTAACAAGCCAGTTGTGCAGACATCAAAGAGAGCATTTTCTGATCATTAACTAATAAGCAGACTATTCAATATCGTTAATTAAATTATACTAATAAACACACCGCTTGGAAATATGCTTGGAGTGCCTTTGTGGAATATGCCATAGGTGCCATTACTTATGCGTCTATTAGCCCTTTGTATGCAATAACTTGCCATGCCGTAACAAGTGCCCGACTTACGTTCAGCAAACATTTCACAGGTATGTCCTGGGGACCAGTGAAACAGCTACTGTAGTTGCTGATGCGAATTATCTCTTTGTGCATTGTTTTAGACTTTAAGGTCTCTAAATATTAATTTTTCTTAGTTGTCTTTGCTATGATGCCTCCAAAATATATGCTATCAATATAAAATACAAGATAGTACTTTGGAAGTTAATTGTAAATTAAAGAAACACCAAAAATTTCTCAAAGAAGTACATAAATAAAAAGGAAAGAAAGAGAAAGAGAATAAGAAAGACGGAAGAAAAGGATGAGAAAGAAGAAAAGTAAGATAAATAAGTAAATAAATAATACATAAGTAAATAGAGAAAGTGAAGGAAGGAGGAAGGGAGGGAGGGAGGGAGGAATGAATGAAGGGCGGGAGGAAGGGAGGAAGGGAGGGAGGGAGGGAGGGAGGAAGGAAGGAAGGTACGAAAAAAGATAGTATATATTTTCAATTGCACAATGATCGGTTATAGAAAACTTGGAATGATTAAAAAATGAAGCATTACAATCATATCTGTTTTAATGGAGTACAATAGAAGAAGTAATAAAATTGGCTGTTTCTGGTATTTGGATTTGTGCAAAATACTTTTTAAGTAATTTACTAAGAGTGACATGAGCTGTTTCACATGATGAACACCTATTTTATTTGTCTAACACTTTATTTTATTTTATGGATGAAGTTTGAGATTCCAACATAATCGAAATTATTAGGACTATTCTTCAGTGGATAAAATACTCATAAAAATCATAACAGTATTATATGGTATAATAAAACAAAAATATAAGCTAAAAAATTGAAGGTCACCACAACTTGATTTATGCCTTTCTTCTTCTGTTTTATATTTTCCGCCAATTCTTGAGCCATAAGTTTATATAATGACTAGAGCTTCTATTACAATCAGCGGTGCTAAGAACATATACCTCTCCTTTCGCTCCTCTGAAAAATATGGTTTCATTTTATTCTATAATTTCTATTTTGTCAGACGGTCCAAAGACTAGAATTGAAATGGAAGCCACATACATCACTCTCAGGGCCACCGTGACTCCAACGCATAGAATTTAAGCCGATTACATTCGCAACTAATTGTAAGTGAAGTAGTGTAGCCACATACCATAA
This sequence comes from Mantis religiosa, assembly GCA_030765055.1. NCBI lineage: Eukaryota > Metazoa > Arthropoda > Insecta > Mantodea > Mantidae > Mantis > Mantis religiosa. Next base: position 64,336,962 of record CM060957.1, on the reverse strand, counting down.
ACAACTTAAAATCCACTTAATAAATTATTCTCAATTTTTGTGTTCACTGAACACGTATTTCATTTTTAAAACCATAGATGAAAGAAAACGAAATAGATTGAGGATACGGAGCCCCATTCAGAACGAAGAATGAACTTCTAATACGGCCTCAAATATTTCAATATGACTTCGGCTAAAAGCAGAAAAATATTCGCCACTTTTGGTCGAAAAACGGGGTACCAAAATAGCTTTTAAAAGGGGAATTAACGGTTAAATTGTAACTTTGAGCACAGCAGACCAAATGTTACAAAAAAATACACATTTATCGGTCATTTGAATCTAAAAAAACAGGCAACTTTAGATAAACGTTCCGTGTATTTTCATATGTCTCAGGATAAGTATAACTCAAAAGCGAAAAACCTGTTATATTCAAACTTGTTACTTCATCTGAATAGTTTCCCCAGGGGTGAAACAAAGCCTTAAGTAAACCCTCCCATTAATTATATTACTCGAATTTTCCCTAAAAATCTCCAAGATTAAATTACCCCGTGTTTAAAATAATTTTAATAAAAATTAAATACATATCCTGAAGTTTGTTGGAATAATCCTTGAAGTCTTTTTTTCCCCCTTCTTCTTTTCTGAGTGGCGTTAATATGTTCCATAAAAAAGTAGTACAAGAAGAACTAGATCTATTTAAAGCACACTATTTTTGTGATATTCCTACATATATTATTTCCGAGCCTTACCTTGACTTTGACCTAAATTTTTAAATACTTATACATTTTAATAGGAAGTCACTTTTTTCCTGGCCACGCAGACAATAGTATTTCAAAGCCATCGCTTAGTGAAACTACTCTACAAAGATTCTCTTGTCTGCTATATTCTACTAATAACAATCTATACTTACTCCTCTAACCTATTTTCAGTTACAGAATTTGTATTCCTCTTTATTTTAAAAATGGGATTAGTTACATACTTATTAAAATATTATACGTGCTTTAGGACCTTTTTATTACAAAATTAATTTTCTAAAGACACCCCTAAAGTTCATGTAAATTCTAAGAAGTTTTTATTTAATTTTGTTCAACTGATCCGTCGTCAGAGAAAACAAACAAATTGTTGCTCAAAAAGGTGAGGGCTCCTTAAAATACTCAGCTTATATTCATTTCCCTGATGGTCATCTTCTTTGATTTGGATTTTCAGTACTTCAAATTTTGTTAGACCGCCGTTAGTTCCTCACTGTTCATGTACAAAGCTGGTACATAGCGACACTTGTAAAGATTGACAGCTTCCTGGATTCTTTTTGTTCCACTAAAAAAAAAAAAAAAAAAAAAAAAAAAAAAAAAAAAAAAAAACAGAAATGAAACAATTCTCTAGGGGTTTATATGAACCCCAAGTAGACAGGAAAATGCAATTTCTTAATGAACACTTTGTGGAATAATGACTAAAGGAGAGGTATCACGAAGATTAATTAGCAGTAGTTTTAAAGCACTTACAGCATAGTAAGTCGCCATTAAGGTAGTTGTCTCATGTGTTTATGAGAACTCCTAGTGGTTTACCGGGAAAAAAACACGAGTCAGTTAGAGAATTTAATGTCATGTTGGCACGTTGGCCATATTAGCTCAATGGTTTAGAGTGGCTGGACGGAGACCAGAAGATCCGTGTTTCAAATTCCGGCTATGGCATTGAATTTTGCAGTCTAGCTCTACCCATTCATAGTGCGTCCTACACACGTCTAGTGTGAAAGAACAATTAATTTCCAAGATTAATTTACTTTGCAACCATGTTTGACATGGTAGCGCCATACCTATTTCATACTACTTACAAAAACACACACACACTTTTTGTCATTTCAGTTATAAATTAAATTTGACATTTCAGTTTCCTTGCTTTGTAATACAATTTATTCACATAAGATGATAGTAAAACATTATAACTGAAAAACTGTGTTTATATTAGGTTCTGTTCGGGATGTTATGCAATAACACTATACCCATGTTGTCATTGGTCAAAGGAGTAACAAACTGTTCAATTCATTAATTATACCATAGATTTCACTGTGAAGATGTAACGATGCACAGAAAAGATAACAACACGGAGGGTCGATGCTTCTATGACACGTAACAGTAAAGAAGAGGTCCGCGATTCAAATCCCGCTATGATTTCCTTCCCTGACAGGTACCTTAGTCAAACGTTTCCTCAGCCTTCATAACTGACAAATGCATAAGATGTTAGCTAAATATGAGCCGAATGTTTTCCTAAAAATTGTATATCCCAATTATTTGTTAATATTTTGTGGAAATATTGACAGCTACTGATGCCGTGTCCGATAAGAAGTGCCATTAAGCACCACTGAAACAATAACGATCTAGAGAAACAATGCCTCACTGTTGATGAATGAGATATCTGAAATTATCTGTTCAACACTGTAGCGCCTACTGAATCTTTAAGTCACTCAATATTAAAATTTGCAACGCGTATTTTTAACTGCGTAAGCAAATCAGGCTGTGCTTTGAGGCCAGCAATAAGAACGTCCTCTTTGTCAAACAAATAGAAAGATGTGAAGAAAGTCAACTTATGAAGTATGATTAATTAAAATGCATATATTCTTAAACACAGGGGAAATCTTTAGTTTGAGATCCACTTGCCAATAAGGCGGAAATGGGAAACAAAAGAAAGAATGCTTGTACCGGAAGTCATCCAAAGAGACAAAGCTTTACAAAGGAGAAAGAATACACAGGAAGCAGGAATATCTGAAGCAGCAGCCAATATTTCGAAAGAAAAATATAAATCAGAATTCCAAGAACTGGTCAAAGCAGAAGGTCCTGGTATTGCTCTGCATTAGTTAAAGATGGACCGCCTTAATTTTGCCAATAATAGTAGTAGTAGTAATGGTAATGCTAATGATGATACACAATTTCTCCATATTTATGTCTAATATACCTAAATTACCTAATATTTATACTGAAATAATGTTTAATTTAAATGCAGTGAGCATATGTTAATACATGCACATGTACATACGTACAGTCCGGTGCACGAAAATTCTCCGATGCTGTTGGTATCTTTTGGTGTATTTCTTTATATAATGTTGGCATAACCGTTTCACCATTGGTGTTCTACACCAGTCCTGGCTGTGCGAATCTCTTACAGGTTTAAATCGAAGTCCAATAACACAAGCAATGACCGATGAACAAGACGCGTAACCGAGATGCGTAGTGCAAGGTGAGGGGCCAGGAGAAATGTTACCTTAGTGGGACGATTGTCAACATCACCTCCTAGCTGTGATCGTCGTTCATTAGTTTGAAGTGAAAACTCTGTGATGACGTCTCGGGAACCGGGGAGCACAAGGGGTGAGTGTACATAAAAGTTTTTTTTTTTAAATATATTGTGCACTATTGGTGTCTGGAGCTTGAGGAGATCGGACGTGCCAGGTAGAGAGACAGGTAGAAACGAGTTGAGACAATGAGTGTTGACTTGGTGGTTTACCGGGCGAGGATCGGAATGTGGTCGGGTCTGCGCTCACGGGTAGCAGGTAGTCAGCGTGAAGGTACTACGGAAACTTCACAGAGTTATTTTGTAATATTTGTGTTAGTAACTTTACTAGTGATAGGCGGAATTGAGATTAATCCAGGACCTGTAGCGGACGAACGATGTGGGAGCTGTATTAAAGTTCTGAGGACCGGACTTATGTGCAGTAATTGCTCGAAGTGGTTCCACTTTGGCTGCCAGAAAGTGAAGAGGGACATGAACATCGAGGGGAGCCAAGACCGTCACCGCAAATCAGAGGAAACTGGAGCAGCTTCAAGAAGAAGCACGGGAACTATGCATTAAGCTACAACAGGCGGAAGATATCATTCGGAGGCTCGAAGCTGAAAACCGTCAACTGAGGGAGCAGGGGGAAGAAAGAGTAAAAGAAGAGGAGAAATTTTGCCTAATAGTCGGTGACTCTATTGTGAGACATGCTGGAAATCCAACGGCGGAGGTAGTTTGCTATCCTGGCATAAGAGTTGACGGTCTGCTGAGGGAAATCGAGAGAAAGCAAGAGGAGATGGAAGGCAACTATCGGACAATCGTATTACATGTTGGGAGCAATGACTTGCGGAGAAGTGTTAACTATGTGTTGGGTGACATGTACGACTTAGTTAAAAGGACAAAACAGCTGTTTCCTTCAGCAAAAATAGTCGTCAGTGGAGTATTAAGACGACGCGACTCCAGCTGGAGAAAGGTGATGCAGGTAAATGAAGCTTTTTCATGGGTAGCGGAGCGACTGGGTGCTCAGTTTCTTGACCCGAATTCGTGGATTGAAGACTGGGACTATGGACGGGATGGAGTACACTTGAACCGAAGAGGATCGTCAAAGCTGGCAGCTTTGTTCGCGAGGGTGACGAAGTGGGCTGACGGCAACGAGCATCAAGGGCAGCAATGACACCAACTTCAGGAAACCGTAGACTTTCAGGTAGGGGCTGATTCCTTAAGGCTGCTACAGGTAAATTGCCGTAGTATTATGAATAAAATTGTTGAGTTTTGGAATTTAGTAGAAATATGCAATCCAAGTGTCATTATAGGTACGGAATCATGGCTGAATATTGACATTAATGATTCAGAAGTATTCAGAACAGATTACAGGGTGTTTAGGAGGGACAGGGATGGAAGGGGAGGGGAAATCTTTATTTGCGCTAAATCAGAGCTAAACAGCAAAGCATTATGGGTAGAAGAAGAGGTTGAGATTATGGCAATCGAAATTATTGATCAAGCAAACAAAGGAAATAATTTAACAATAATAGCTTGCTATAGACCACCTGGAGAAACTGATTATGCTACACTTCATAAACTAGTGGAGAAAATCTCTTCCGAAGGGGAAAAAAATGTTATATTAGCAGGGGATCTAAATCTGCCAAATGTAAACTGGGACGGACAGTTAATAGGAGGTGAAGCTCAAAAGCTTGTTAACTTTCTGGTTTGGGAGCAGGGGTTATTTCAAGTAGTGAAAACTGTTACTCGACAAACAGCATTACTGGACGTATTTTTATGCAAACCTGAGTCATTGTTTTCTGCATGCGATGTCTTGCCAGGTATAAGTGACCATCAGTGTGTGCAATTAGACATAAACTGGAAAGGGCAGACAAACCGGTTTGAAACGGAACAAGTAATTAGTTGGGATTTCCATAGGGCGAACGGGGAGGCTATCCAAACATTTCTCCGGGAAAAATATGGGATATTTGTAAAATCTGCCACTAGTGTAAATGAAGCATGGGTTAATTTCAAAACACTTATCCTGGAAACAATTAGAGAACACGTACCTTTTAAAGTTATTAAACATAAAGCGGATCCAGAATTTTATACAAAATGTATTAGGAAACTTAAAAGAAAGACTAGGCACGCTTATAATAAAAGGAAGATATCAGAATGGCATCTTAACAAATTTAAAGAATTAGCTAAACAATTACAAGACGAAAAGTTGCAAGCGCAGGAACGATTCTTAGATAACGTTTTTAGCGGGACAAATAATTGTTGGAGATCATTTTACAATTATGTAAAAAGACGCAGGGGAAATAAAGAGAGCATACCAGATTTTAACGTTAATGGGATAGATGCATTAAGTGATAGGGACAAAGCTAATATATTAAATTCGCATTTTGTATCGGTTTTTCTTAAATCCGACGATAGTTCCGAACAGGAAATTGGGGAGAGTGGAGAAACGATTTTTCGAATAATGGCGCCCAAATTACGCAAAAGGATTAAGATGCTGCAAAACCGAAAATCAAGGGGACCAGATAATATACCTACTGAAATATTAAAGCTTGGGGGTGAAGCCATGATTCCCTATCTAATGCTCTTGTTCAACATGTCAATTAACAACTGTGCCTTACCGGAAGACTGGAAAACAGCTATTATAGTTCCGATTTATAAAGGGGGTAATAAAACAGAAATAAATAATTATCGGCCAGTTAGTCTAACTTCAGTAGTATGTAAATTAATGGAGCATTTAATTGCAGAATATATACGAGAGGAGTTAGAAAATAAAAAGTGGTTTAATGAAGCGCAACATGGATTTAGACCTGGGTATTCGTGCGAAAGTCAAATTACTTCATTATTTCAAGATTTGGCAGATGAGGTAGATGCAGGGGGAAGAACTGATGCAGTGGTAATTGACTTTTCTAAAGCTTTTGATGTAGTGCCACATAGTTTACTTATTTGTAAGCTAGCTAATACAGGAATTGACAAACGCGTAGTATTATGGGTTAAACATTTTTTGAAAGGGAGAACGCAAGAAGTTAAAGTAGGTAAAGAGCTGTCTGATAGTGGAACTGTAAGTTCGGGGGTGCCGCAAGGCTCAGTACTAGGGCCTTTACTGTTTCTCATTTTTGTTATTGACATTGCTGTTAATATTAACTGCCAGATAATGTTGTTTGCAGACGATTGTATCATTTATAATAAAATTCGGAATACAGTGCATGAAACCGCTCTTCAGGATGATTTAAATGAAATCTGTAATTGGGCTGCGGCTAACAAAATGTCAATTAATGCCAAGAAAAGTAAGTCGATTGTTTTTAGTAGAACTAAGGGCAAAATTATTGTTAACTATCACATGGGAGTGGTGCAAATTCCACAGGTGGACAGCTGCAAATACTTGGGAGTGTACCTGGCAAGTAATGCTGGATGGGACGAACAAGTAAATTCCACAACTAGGAATGCGTGGAAGGCACTACATTTCGTAATGAGAATATTGAAAAAGGGGAGCGCTAGGTTCAGGGAAATTGCCTACAAGGCCTTAGTGCGGCCGGTTATGGAATATGGAGTAGCATGCTGGGACCCGTATAGAGCTAACCAAATCGATCCATTACAAAAAATACAGAAGAGGGCAATAAAATTCATAAAAAGAGGCAAGTATTTTGGGCTTATAAAAGGAGATGAGACTAAATGGGAGGATTTAAGAATTAGGCGTAAAAAACATAGGTTGGTAGCGTTATTCAAAGCTAATGCTGGTGTAAAGGCATGGGTGGACGTTAATGTAAGGTTAGATAATCCGGATTATTATGGACGAAACGATCATAGGTATAAAATTAAGGGTAGAAGATACAGAACCGACGTAGGAAAATTTTCTTTTGTTAATAGAACCATTGAAGAATGGAATGAATTGCCTGTAGCAGTCTTTCAGGGCTGTCCCCTGTCGTTGAAGAAATTTAGAAAAAATCTAGATGGTTTATAGTTTAACTTTTGAATTATAATGGTATATAATATGTAAATAGAGAAGTAATTAGATAAGTTTTAAGTGACTAAAGTAAAATAATATCATGTTTGTATTGTTTACTGTATTATTGTTGTAAATCTAGTATATGTAATTTGATCTGTATTCTTAACTCTGCCACCGGGTAGTACCCAATTGCAGTTAATAAATACATACATACATACATACATACATACATACATACATACATACATACATACATACATACATACATACATACATACATACATACATACATACATACATACATACATACATACATACATACATACATACATACATACATACATACATACATACATACATACATACATACATACATACATACATACATACATACATACATACATACATACATACATACATACATACATACATACATACATACATACATACATACATACATACATACATACATACATACATACATACATACATACATACATACATACATACATACATACATACATACATACATACATACATACATACATACATACATACATACATACATACATACATACATACATACATACATACATACATACATACATACATACATACATAATATGCATACCGTTTGAGCCCAAAGTAATTGCGCAGTGGTAGAAATGTCTGCCTCACGTTCAACAGGTACCGAGTTCGAATATCCGTCACGGTGAGTTACCTGGATAAGGCTTTTTCCGGGTTTTTCCCTTATCCTATAAGACGAATGTGGGTAACTCTAAGCTGTAATGTTGATTGTGTACATACCATAACTGTACACATACCACAAAAATTGTTAATTTAAAAATAAGAACAAACAAAAATAATAATGAATAAATAAGAAACTATTACTTAAAACAAAACAAAACTATATATATGAAAGAAAAATAATTAAAAAATATATAATAAAATAAAGAAAAAATATATAAAAGAAATAAATATATATGATATTAAATAAATAAAATAAAAATGTGACAAATATTAACAGTATTTCAATTAGCCAAAAACGATATAGGAAAATTTTTAACACATGCACATATAACCTAATAAAGCTTAAAAAAAAAAAGAAGCCGTCCTCCCTCAACTCCAAATAAAGTCAAGGCTGAAGAGGGTACACCCCTGAAGTAGCCATAGGGTGAAATAAGCCAGGGTGAAATAAACCGACGGGCGAAATAAGCCCTAAAATCCCCCTGTAGTAGTAACTCTAAGCTCCATGGACCCCGGGCTCATTTGAGCATCGTCCGATATGACTTAACGTTGGAGGATGCAAATTACACACACACACATACACACAAATACACACACACACACACACACACACACACACATAAAGCTCGAGGGTATCTACCAGGGCAATGCACACAAAGTGAAGACTGACCTCCCCTCTAATGACCAGGGAGTTACAGTCCAGCAACGCAAAGAAGGTCCCTGGAAGGTATGTGCTGCCTTACACAGTGGGACAAGGACAGCGAATGTGTGTGGCAGAGAACGCCTGCTACACAAGGAGAAGACCCTTAAGAAAACATGCGCCGTATTCACTCTGTATACTAATAGTGAGAAGGTTCATTCACAAAAGTAGAAGCCGTCAGAATGTTTTTAAATGGTCTGTAACTGTACTGACATGGGATGTCATAAACCTGTCCAGGGAGGGTGTGGGAACCTTCGCTAACCCACCTGCGTCTCAGGCATCGGAGACTTTCTCTCCTGGGGAGGAGAGTACTGAGCTGTACCAAAAGGGCGCCCAGCGTCTCCGTGGGGCTTTCCATAGGTCCACACCTAGAGACTAACAAGCCCCCCCCCCAATTGGTCCTATGGACTCAAGACGAGATAGAAGTGGATGCGCCACTTACGCGCGCCAACCCCAAAGGGAAAGGCTGCCGATTAGACCTCGGTAGGGTGATCTAGCGCACCTTCTACTACCTATGCAGGCTAGTACACGGAAATATATGGCTTTCCTCAACCGTCCGGAGATGTACCCGATCTCCCATGGGTATCGGGAACCACTGCACCCTCGAGTCCAACCCAATCCGAACAACTCCCAATTAGGGAGCTGCCCGCGCCACGGAAGCTGAAGGGGACGGATCCCCTCCCCTACGGAGATTGAACAAGGATATAATGAAATAATCAGTCCGATGAGACGTATTCTGAATTATATGTTTCAACGTAATTTAAACTGTCTGGGCTTTTGGTTCACCTCCGCCATCACGAAAAATAGGGCAGGCGCACACCTTCCTATCGCTGACAGAGGCGTTGTGTCATTCACTTACCAACCTAAACAGCTGTTCCTCATATCGGAAAGTTTCCGTGCACCGGACTGTACGTACGCAATGTGTATGAGAAAACATACCTATGTGAAATTATTTGTAGCTGAAGGAATTCTAAACGAGTTCAATGATACATTTCGGGTGTTCTATTTACGTATAGCATCATTTTTGCGTTAATTATCATTACTTTGTTCTCATAATGTCATTAAGTTTGTATAATGAACATAGGCATTGTTCCTATAAGGTTTACGTGTGATTGCACATAAAACTTCTTAGTGAATACTTTGATAGCCATTTGAATAAAACAAGAAGGAACACCTGTAGTAGCACAAATACTGAGTTTTCCCGCCACCTGAAGCTAAGAGGAGCTTTCTGTTCTTGAAACAGACCGAAGTAAATGTAAAAATCTTTATTGTGTATTTACCTAGTTTATCAGCAGGCATATTTATCCCCTCATTGCGATGTAGATGATAATCATGCATGCTCTTAAAAATAAGTAAATTTGTACTATTTTTAAAATAATAGTACAATTTTTTGAAACTAAATATGACACCATTAATTCTGATGCAACAGAGGTTAGGAGATTCATTTAGTAAACATTATTGATTTTGCAGCTATTTTAACGCATAGCTGATCATTGGCGTTTTCAATTGACTGCTTAAATAAACAGATTCAAATGTATTTCAACATTAGTTTTACACCATACGACTGATTTACTTTGTATTTTCACTCTCACCAAGGTGGCCCGGGTTCAAGCCCAGGATACCGCAGTGATATTTGCGGCGGGGTGGGTTTTCTCCGGGATTTCCACCGCTGCTCCATCTTCATCTCATGCATCATCAGTGTCACCGCCTGCAGTGCCGTGTAGTGTAAAATCGAGCGTTTAACACTGCTCATTCATTTTTTTTCAGGTATATTTTCTCCATAGCTGCTGTTATATTAGCAATAATACTAAGCGTACCATGCTTTAATTGTAATTACTACTATCATGACCTATGTAATTCCGCACTGTGGTTCCTATACATTAAAATCAAGTCTCTATGCTCAAAATAATACTGTCTTTGTAATCAAATCGCAGTAGCCATGTTGAATAAATCATTCGCGATAGTGAATTATCTGAAATACCGAGGTTACTGCTGAGCAAGGGAACTGCACCTGTACATGATCCACGGCCGGGCTATAAATGAAGAGCACAGTATTATCCTATTACAATCTGAAAGTAATTCAAATTAGGTTTTTCCACATATGATTGTAAATACTTTGATAAAGCTTGAAGTGTGTATCTTAATGAAGGTTTTAGTGTGGAAAAAATTGCGTGTCGAACTATGATATTGAAATTAATTGGATATAGTAAGAGATTTTATCTGACGTCATCAGGGTAAGCATACATAAATAAGTAATAAAATTGTAGAAAAATATTAAAAGATACAATTACATGTTATAACTTACAGTAAAAATAAGATAAATATTCATTAGAATATTAATGATAAATAACAGCTAAAATAAGAAAGAAGAAGCAGAAAGAATAAATAAAATGAGTATTGATTTCAAAGCAGTGCAGCCTAACGAACAGAGCTTCAACGAAGTATTGATCCATTGGGGGCTTGGCGTTGCTAAACACTCTGCGTCTAGCTAGCTACGAGGACAGACCTATGTAACGCTCTGTTTCTTAAACGCTTTTTATATTATATAATGTATAATATATTCCTCCGTAGGGGAAGGGATTCGACTTCTTCAGCTGCCGTGGTGTGGGCGCTGCGGAACCTTTGCACTCGTGATACCTCTGACGTTACGAGAGGAACTTCGGACCGAACATTCGAGCCCCTCCCGAAGGGGAGTTATTTGGATTGGGCTGCAATCGAGGGGGCAGTGTGTTCCCGACTCCCGCGGGAGATCGGGTACTTCCGGCCAGGCCTCGGCGAGAGTTGCCTAAGAAGTCCCGGGTACTAGCCTGCATAGCTAGTAGAAGGTGTGCTAGATCACCAGGCGGCCCCACCCAGGTTATCGCTAGTTTTCCCTGCAGGGTTGAGGCGCGTAAGTGGCGTATCCACTTCCACCCCGCCTTGACGTTGTCGATGTGGAGCTTTTTAAAGTAATAAGGAAAGAGCCCTGGAGAATCCATCGCTCCCGGGTAGGAGGAGGCCAGGCTTCGGACTTTGGGTGGATTCTCTGTGCCTATCTGTATAATATATTTGTTTTATAAAAAGTTAAGTGACATTACTGAGGTGATCGATATATTTAATACCTAGGTTTAAGCTTTAAATTAATAAAGCTTGAATTAAGAACTTTATCTCTGTGCTGGTTCTTATAATACCCACGCACACCTTGAGAGTTAAATCTTATAGTTTTTTCAAGCAAAGTCTGGGATCGATGCCGATGTTGATGAAATCTTCTAGATATTCATAATATCGACGGAGAGGCTTTCAATCCCGCATCAAGTTATACACAATGTACCCAGCTTCCTCAACCCTTTTAATTATAAACTGCCTCTTTTTTATAAAGTAGTGTCCATAAATTAAGCGCGCTTAGTGAATGGGTGTTTAAAACAAATGTCGAACGACACGGATTGTTCCGCCACATCCAATTGCACGTTACATATATAACATTAATTCAGCTTTCGCTCCAAATGGTGTGAGATGCACACAAACATTAGAAAAGAGCAAAATGTCCATGTTAGCCTTCCTTTTCCTATATTTTATGCATATTTTACTAGGATATATGTACAATATCGGGATATGAATGTCTCTTTTCCAGCTTTTGTCAGGCAGGTTCCCCTCTCGTATCCATCAGACAAATAAAAAAACTCGTTTCACTGTCTCTCCGCTCCACTTTCCACCACTTTCGGAAAGCAATTCCACTAAAAACTGTCCTGTTAAAACCAGGAAGGCAGGGGAGCATTGGGTTCTCATTGGAATGAGTGACGACGAGGAGAGGATAAGGAAGAGTAGAGCATGGAAGAGAAACAACTACAGATCATTCCTGAAAAATACGGATTTAAAAACCTGTTTCGCTTTGAAGCATAAGGAAATTGAGTTACTTTCATTTCCATTAAAAGGAAAGAAAAAGAAAGAGCAAAATTGTTAAAAGTCAAGAGAACAAAAGAGCTACGGCTGCTAAGGTGAATTCTTTTAGCGCGTCGCCAAGGGTTTCAAGCATTTTTGTATAAATGATATTCATTATTGTGATAATTGTGTAAATTACTACTTATTTGGAGGTTTTTCTTTCTGTGGTTGAATACTCTAAGAGAGAAGTTACTTCCAGTTTGTACATGCAAATTTATTCAGTTCCCTTTAAGTGCTTTCAGCTTAATTATGTATTGCATTCAAATCTTTAGTTAACCTAATTGCTTTACTTGTAGATTTCTCACGTTAATAGCATTTTGCTAAGCTTAATGCGTATAAAGAACACATTTAATTTGGAGTTTTTGTAGAGAGTTCCTGATGAAATGACATTTCTCTGAAAATTTAAGCAAAGTTATTCCTTAATTTTAAAAGTATGTAATTAGGGTTTCGTTTATGAGGTGGCAGACTAATCGAAGTGGCTCTTGAACGCGTTATGAGTGCCTCAAAGGGCTGTGCTGTCCAAGAGCGTCCAATGCTTCTTTTCTGAAATCTCTCTCACGGGGAAAAAGACTTCTAATTCTGTACTGGAGACTTCTCTTCTCAGACCATTACATCATCAAGCTTTTCTGTGAAGATTTAGCTCCTCTTTTTCTCTAATTAGTCCTCAAGTGTTTTTAACATCCGAATATATTTGAAATTCAGTTTGCCATACTTGCATCTAGTGGTTAAATCCGTAAGCTCCACAATCCATGGCGTGTATAAATAAATCGATTACTAACAGATGATGTATAAATACAAATATATCGCAATAAAAGCACCTACAGAAAGTGCTGTTCCATCACATTTAACAAGCACACTACATTCATTCATACATAAAAACAGATAATTGTGGCAATAAATGCTACACATAACACAATAAATCAGAGTACAATGCAGTTTTCTCTGTTCCTCATTGACGAACTTCATAACGTGAATTTTCCATATAAAGCCACAGGGGCTTTAACATTTTTACATGATGACAACTGGCTAGCACTATGTCCGTAGTCCATTGAGCTTCACAGATGTATATTTTACCCGAAAATTGTTGAAATGTGTAGCAATGAACATTAGTCAGTTATTTGAATAAGGACTTAGGAATGAGTAATGTACAGTTTAAGCACTGTTCTTACATTTATTTCTTGTGTATACGTGGAGGCCAAATACTGATCAAACGAAATCAAAATTCTCTAATAATCCTAGGAAGTGCCCTTGTCTATTTTGAATTCAATGTTGAATTATTTACTGTGCATACTTCAAAATGTTACAATTTAAAACTTTTGGCTACATTTATTTGTCTTTACCTTGTTGCTACATTGGCTTACATGGCACCCTGGTCTTCTGCTCTGCCAAGTAACTCTTAACCTCAATGCCTCCTTGTTACTTAATTAGCCCCATTCATCCCCCTCATCTTCCTTTCTTATATTATTGACATTTCAGGCCCATTTTTATTTTACTTTCTGGAAGAACTCATCTATATTCTTACGTTCTTTTTCTCCCTAGCCGTTAGCTCTATAGCTACTATCCTCTTCTCTACTTTCTCCCATTTTTCTTCCCAAAGCTGTTTTCTCTACATTGCAACCTCCTCGCATTTTGTTACATAGTATTCTATGTTTTCTTTCCCCCTACACAATTCACAAATTCCCTTTTCCCTACCTCTTATCCCTCTTAGAAATATTGTTCATGTTCTCATCCAAGCTAACTCTTCTCTCTCTTGCCTTTTGCAGTAATCAACATATGCTTCTCGTCCCCAAGTTCCTTTTATTTGTTTGTAAACTTATAATGATTTCATATTTTCCAGATTTCCCCATGTCTCCTGTCTTTCTATATCTTCTATTCTGCATTTTACCTATTTACCTTTTTAGAAGTAACTTCTATGCTATTAACAAGGCAACAATTACTGTACTCACACCGCTACGGACCTGAAAATTTGAGGGTGTAATGCATGTTGTATATAAACTATGTGCACCAAAAGTCTGCTGTGGAAAATAACCGTAACGCCCGAAACTGAAGCCTGGATCCCTTACGACCACTTGCAAGTTGCTGCTGGACATCCCTCGTTAGTTCTGTGCTATGTGTGAGGGTCGGTGCTCCATTTGTATGCCATAGTTACACCACTGCCTACCAGGGGTAATTAATCTCTCCTGTGCAATTCTGTGATAATTTCATTGTTAAATTACCAAAACTGATCTACTACAGCCGATTTATCAGTTTGTTTATACTTAATGTTACGAAAGTGGTTTATAAATTACGTTTTGTCTCTCCAATATAAACTTTATCACAATCGAAACAATTAAATTGATAAATACCAGATTTTTTATTATCGGGTGGTTTCTAAATTACGTTTTGTCTCTCCAATATAAACTTTATCACAATCGAAACAATTAAATTGATAAATACCAGATTTTTTACTATAGGGTATTTTATCTTTTTAGAAATTTTTTTTCCTACATCGAAAGATAATAAGAAAGAATAATAAATTTGAAGCACGCAAGAACCATTGGTATTTATAGTAAGTCTACGCATATCGATAATTACATAAGAATAAAAGTTTGACCCCTTTTCACATAAATTTACTGTTTTCTATAGTTTGACTTATGGATTAATAAATATACCAATGAATAAAGAGGAATTTAATAACTATAAAAGTTTACAGACCATACTAGGGTTAATAAACATTTTCAAAAAAATTTAAAGAGCCTGGTCTAACTAAAGTTCCTCAAAATAAATATAGCATTAAAATTTGCTGCATTTCTCTAAAAAAAGATAAAATTTCTGCTAGTAAAATATTTGGAATTTATCAGTTTAATTGTTTCGATTGTTATACAGTTTATATTGGAAAGAAAAAACTTAATTTGAAAAGCAGAACATTAAGTATAAACAAACTGATGAATCGGTTGTAGCAGACCACTTTTGGTCATCTAACCATGAAATAAATCCAGAAGTTAAATTATTAAAACAATTAAATTGTCCGACAGATTTAATAGTTTGGGAAAAAATTCTTATTTTAAAAGATAATCATCTCGTAATGAATTTTGAAATACCAGCAGTTGATTCTGCTTTTAAATTTGCTTCATTTTCAGATGCTGGTAGTACTAAAATAAACATAGTGACATCTAGTGACGGTAACGTTAACAACGAGTTTGTTGATGGTTCGAGCTGATAATGAAGTCGCGATCCTATTCAATTTGTAAGAAATACAATAATCATTTCTTAAAAGATAAGTGAAGTTTTTTAAGCTACAAATTATTATATTCCTATATATATATATATATATATATATATATATATATATATATATATATATATATGTTTCCTTCATTGATAATAGCTTCATACTCTACGTATTTATGATATGAGAAGTTTAATGTTTTGTGGATTTTAAAAATTACGGAAATGAAGTTAAAATATATCTCAGTGCAAGTATGATTTGCAAACCATAACCCTAAGTGTTACACATATTCATAATTTTATTGAAGCAACTGATTATTACACATGGATTTATATCTTACGAAAAAACCATCAGCGACTGTATGGCCGGCAAGGATCGCTGAAATATCCAGCAATATCACCAACGTCACTTCCTTCTCTAATGTACTGGAATACATAATACCCACCCGGTCTCTAACAGCGCCATAAAATATTAACAGCTAATGTCATTCATTTTAATTCCAGATCACATAATATTTCAGAGACGTTGACGGGAGAGTCAACTGTTGGAATTTCATGACGGAAATGACTGCCACCGTTGCCATATAGCGACAAAATATAATAGCAATTAACTGTGACGGCAAGTTGACCGATAGGGGCTGAGAGAATTTTCACTGAGCCTTTGTGGGGTCTCGTGGAACGGGAAGCTCTGCAGAAAGCGAAATTGAGCTCTGCACGTAGAGCGGAACGCTTTCTAATTTTCACATGCTAATTTGGAAAAGAATTAATGGATTCAGCCGTTTGTGGGTCAGTATTAACACTGTGTGATAAACACTACCCTCAAGCCCTCTTTCTGGCTTTTGCTAGCTATTCTGAGGATACCCATAGGTGATTTCAAAGTTATACTTCTTCCGTTTTAACTACTAAAATTAAATTACGAAAGATACATATTCAAAAGAAAATTATAGCTGTATTATTTAAATGGCCACTATATTCGAAAGATACCGAGTTTTCACCGCATGGGTAGCTAACATTCGAGAATTCCCTTGTTCTTTCCCCGTTGACCCCTCCTAACCCTAAACTTTTCGTTTTTTAATAGTTCGGCAGGTAAAATCAATTCCTTTTCCATTCGATATTCTTCAATTTCTGTACCTGTCTTGATGACTCCTTCGCCCTCGTCCTGAACAGCTCCAGTAGTGGGACGGGTCTTCACGATTAAAAGAAACCGTGAGAATTTGTTACCTGCGGTCCATAGCCCGTTGTAGTTCCTTCTCTTCGCACTTCTTCCTCGGAAAAAGTAACTGCAATACGTGTTAATGTGTACTGGGTCTCTCTGCATTATATACCCTTTATCTTATATACACGAAAAATGCTCAGTGTAATAAAGAACAAGTATCATAAATAGTTATCCACAACTCTCACTGTTTACCAGAAATCTTTTATAGTACGGTATATTATATTTTATGTTACAACGCGTGTCCGTAAAATAAGGTCTCCAATTTTTTTTAATATAGAAAGCATGTTTTCTGCCAATGAATGTTACATTGATGGAAAGCCGGAACTTACAGATATTTTTCAACGTAAGCACCATTGCGATCGATGAACTTTGGCATGCGCTGTGGCAGTTTTTGTATACCCTTGTAATAGCACTCTCTCGCCAAGTTGCGCAGGCAGCTCTCAACCTCGTTTTTCACATCATCGTCGGTCTGGGAGGCAATGTGTTCCACCCAGTGTGACTTCAACTTAGGAAACAGATGATGATTCCTGGGTGCTAAGTCTGGACTGCCGGGGGGATGGGTGAGAATGTCCCATTCGAACTGGGCTAGGAGATCAGCCCTTGCATGTGCAGTATGGGGACAGGCGTTGTCGTGATGAAAAATCACTCCCTTCGTCAGGATTCCCCTTCCTTCGATTTTAAATGGCACGTCACAACTTTTTTTAAGTCTCACAGTAGCTAGCGGCGTACATTGTTGTTTCAGTAGGCATAAACTCGCTCAACAATACACCTTTTCTGTCCCATAACACACTGACCATCACTTTGACGGAAAATGTCTGTTTGAACTTTCGTGGCTTCAGCGAATTCGAGTGCCGCCACAGACGAGAACGTTCTTTAGTTTTGGTGTTATGTTGTGCACCCAGGTTTCAACGCCAGTGAAAACTGAACACAATACTTCCTCGCCCTGTTCTGCATAGCGCTCCAGGAATCGGTGGGCCACTTCAACACGTTGCCGTTTACGGTCTTCTGTGATCATTTTGGGGACCCACCTCGTACACACCTTGAGATAATCCAAATGTTCGGTCAAAACCATGAAGTCTTAATGACTTCAGGGATAAGTTCGCACAGCTCGCGAACCGCCACACACCGATCTTCAAATATTTCTTGCTCCACTTTTGCAACTGTTTCTGCTGAAAACGAACGCCGACAAGAACGCTGTTCGTCATGAACGACTGTACGTACGTTTCTGAACTCTCTGATACACTTTCGGACGTTTCTGATGTCCATGCACTGTGGCCCGTAGGCTTTGAGTAACTGACGATGAATTTCAGTGGAGGTAGTGTCCTTGGCACTCAATCAACGGATCACTGCACGCAACTTGCACTTGGCGGCCGAAGTGATAGGAAGCTCCATCGCAAACGGCTGCCCAACCAAGACTAATGGTTGCAACGGGTTCGTTGTGGTGGGTATTGGGAAGGGTGAAACCAAGCTACACGCCAGTGTTGCCGGAGCTCGCCTTATAACGTAAAACGCTGTATGGATCCCAATTTTGAAGTGCAAAATTTTCCGAAGGGAACTTAGCAATGTTGACGTTCTGCATTAGTCAGTCGTGCATCACAAAAGATTCCAATTACAGGTCGAGGTTCTAGTTGTTACCAAATCTATCGCTCTCTCAAAGCCTAAGTGTTTCTCGACCTTCCTTCCCAAATTTGTATTAAATTCAATTATTAAAAGTACCAATTCTTATTATCTATAGTGTCGTATGGAGTAAGAACAGGTGTACAAGCAGGATGGCTCAGGCGGTTCAGTCTTTGATCCACATTTCAGTGAGGCGGGTTCGATCCCCGAGGCCGATGTACCCGAACAATGGGCTTCTTCGGGGGTTTCCCGGGTTACTAGGCAATTACAGGATAGGTTAATAAAATTGCATCCCGAATTTCTTCTCCCGTCATTTCAGTTCCATTATCATTTCACTTCATCTCTCATCTGGTGGTCTCTTTCAGGTTAGAAGTGCCTGCGGGTCACACACACACACACACACACACACACACACACACACACACACACACACACACACACACACACACACACACACACACACACAGCACAGAGGTGTCGTTGATGGGAGTCCTCCTCCGCGAAGGAGGCTCCTTCGACTATTGCCATACCGGGATTGCATCCCTTACTGGCATAGAGATTGGTTTTTAACTAAAGGAAGGTGGATAGATGGTGGTGATAATGTTTAAGAAATGTTTGCGTAGTTTTATGAACGTGTTTAGTAGCAGTGTGGGCCTAGCACAAGTCTGGGTCTTTTGTAAGTTTCTCCGGGGTCGAGGTCGTACTTCCCGAGGCCGCGGATGAGGTGAATGTCTGCGGGTGACTCGGTACTGTCCAGATCCTTGAGTAGGCCGCTCTCTGTCTCCTCTCACCTCATCTTTCCTCCTGGAATGCCCCACTTGGGACTTAGGTACAATAAACCACAGGTTTTGGTGCCAGATACACTCCATAGTACTTCTAATTCTAAGATCCTAATTCTCGAAAACGCTAAGAGATCCTAAACGCTCAAAACCTCATGCAAAGATAAGCTGACGTAATCTTAAATAATAATAATAATAATAATAATAATAATAATAATAATAATAATAATAATAATAATAATAATAATAATAATAATAATAATAATAATAATAATAATAATAATAATAATAATAATAATAATAATAATAATAATAATAATAATAATAATAATAATAATAATAATAATAATAATAATAATAATAATAATAATAATAATAATAATAATAATAATAATAATAATAATAATAATAATAATAATAATAATAATAATAATAATAATAATAATAATAATAATAATAATAATAATAATAATAATAATAATAATAATAATAATAATAATAATAATAATAATAATAATAATAATAATAATAATAATAATAATAATAATAATAATAATAATAATAATAATAATAATAATAATAATAATAATAATAATAATAATAATAATAATAATAATAATAATAATAATAATAATAATAATAATAATAATAATAATAATAATAATAATAATAATAATAATAATAATAATAATAATAATAATAATAATAATAATAATAATAATAATAATAATAATAATAATAATAATAATAATAATAATAATAATAATAATGAAGACCAACATTAGCATTATCCTAAGCAGCGCAGTGAATTCAAACATTTATAATACAATATACAGAATGCTACTGCCCTATCAAGGTGTTTCATATGTCATTCTCTTTCCAAACTGACTCGCTGGAGTTCCGGAGAAGCCGAGATTAATTCACCTTTAATTTTAAATAATGTTTGCCTACAGCAACAGGTAGTGAAATTTTCTTTCGTTACTCTTTCTTTGATGTTTAGAGTGGGTGAAAGTTCTCAAAGAGACGCTCAAACAGACCGTGTGCTCTAAGAGGCAATTTAAATTCAGCGCGTAAATGTAGATATATGAGTTTACCTTTCCTGTACAAACAGGGAGTTAGTTATTCACCATAAACGGACATATGGATTAACATATACCAAACAACGTTACTGTCTATTAAAAGTATGGGTTTATATATCAAATAGCTGGCTGTTACGTATTCTACGCATTACTTTCAAATTCTCGAATGACGAGTTACCGCTACACATTTCTGAAATTTGGTCCAACTAAAAGAATAAAACTTTGAGTTTTAAGGATAATACATAACTGTTACTTGTAGCTGGCAATACTATACTATACTTTATATAATCAGAGTTTATAAGCCATCAAAGTGGCAATTAATTGCTTAAGAATAACTGTTAGTGATTTGTATATATTTTTCCAATGCATTTTGCTTAACTTTGATCCTCTTTTTAACAAATTTACATATTACAAAATGTGTACGTGTTACTTATTATTTGGTTTTGTATGCTCCTGATACAATATAATTACTTTGATTGCTGACACAAATTTGTACAAATACATATATATATAATTTTTTATTTCAACAAATTACTTATAACCCTTGTTTCATCTATAGGTATATCCCGGATATTTACATTTGTTGTACAATTTATATACATATTTTTATTCAAGTGTGCAGAAGATGCTCTTCTGAAATTCTGCAACGTTCACTATGTTGAAATAAGTCTTCAAAACCACAGACAGGAGGACTGAACTTAGTATAGCTGGTCGACCTCTTGAGTACAGAATGTATTCTGTCATCAGTAGAGCTAGGAAGTTCGTACCGATTTCCTTGAGCAGTGTAAGAGAAGCCAGGTATGGCTATACAACCCAGCGCTACTAGCAAGGGCAAGGTTCATCGTAGAATGCAACTCATTACTGTAAAACAGGTGTCAATGCATGACACAGAGCACGTTAGTAGGAAGGAAGACATTCGAATAACATCTTTGTTGTGCTTCAAAAATGAGCAGCTAAATTTGCTGTAACACCATTGTATGTTTTCTAGAAGTTTACTTATTCATGTCCTTATTTACTTAATTATTCACAATTACATTTCAGTGGGATGCCTTAGCAAACACGGAGAAAAGAGAAGCCAGAACGAGAAACAAAATTACCTGAAATAATTAACGAATTTGCAACAGATGATCAATGAACTAAATCATCTGTTCACTTTCTTCTCGGGCAACAAGCCAGATGAAAAGGCGATTAGATATGGACATTTCGGGAGTTTGCATCGCTCCGATTATCAGGATATTTATAAAATGCTAAAACCGCAAATGAAACACTGGATATAACACCAATATAAACAATGACAGAACACTATCAAAATTCGCATTACTGAACAAAAGACTGTTTTCAGTAAATTAAATGCCAGGTCAGGAGATGGCTTGAGTATAGAAAATTGCGTCAAAGAAATGCAACTACTTAACTTGATTATCAAGCTGTATAGATCTTTGCTTCTTACATTGATGGATTTCCACTTTTAAGGCCGGTTTTTATGAGGAGCTGAACTGAAAGTAATACGGCCACAGAATAGTAAATATGTAGTAAAATCCTTACTTTGGCATTTTGTCTAGTAAGAGTCTTCAGATATTTAAGAAATTAATTTTATTATTTGGATATTATTACACATTCGATCAGGAATGTTACAATCCGCGTTATAAGTGCTTGAGTGTTGCCACAATGTGCCTATTTAAATAATGAAATCAGCCAGAGACAAACCCGTATGTTCTATATAAGAATTAGTATGTTGTACATAACGATCTAAATAGATTTGCATTTACGAATGTCCCATAAGTCATTGTTTTGCTCTGGGCAACCGGTTTCAATACCTCTACGCTGTGCGTTTCTTATCTATGACTTCTTTGGTTGCCGCGAGAGGGTCGGTCGCAACCTGGATAGGGAACGGTGAGCGGTACGAACTTCCTAGGCGTGGTCATCAGATGTAGGGCGGTCTGTGAAGGTTTTTCATGGCTTATGTTTATCATGTGGAAGTAGGATTGAAAACGAGCATGATTTGTAAGAAACTGGGTTGTTATTTGATTGGGTCAGAGAGATAAAGAACGCCTGAGAAATATCTTTGGGATGAAAGGTTTGGTGTGGAAGGTATCATTGGAGTTGGTAGTTCTTCCGGTATTTTCCAAAAGAGTAATTAAAAGGTGCACTGCAATTATATTGGCAGCTAATCGAATTGCTAAGATGGAATACGAAATCGTAGTGCGTAGTCAGCTGTTTGCTCCAGATTGAGGGAATGGATTTGTAATCTAGTGTGGTCCTGTAGCTGGCAGCAATCTTGGAGAGATAGTCGGCTCCTTCATTCCCTCGGAGTCCTGCTTGACCCTTGACCCGGTGCAGTGATTCTATTTTCCCTATTGAAGGCGATAACTTTATCCCTGAGTTGAACAGCTAGGGGTTGGGTTGTTCTTCTATTAGCTGTAGCGCGGAGTGCTGCCTTAAGGTTTAATATTATTCCCTGGAAGAACGGATGGAGTGAAGGAACCCAAGTGACTATGGGCTTTAGGACCGGCTTGCGAAGTAGGCAGAAACACGTAGGATTCCCTAAATTACAATCCACTTAGCTGAGGGCTCTCGAATTGACCAGCTTCAGCCACTGGAGGGTTATTCTTAGGCTCCCCTGCATCTGAAAGCTCTACCAAGCAGGAAAAGCTGGAAATGTGACAAAATGAATTTATAGGATAGAGGAGATCCGAAATGGAAGACTACACTTCAAGATTTCTTTCCCCACCAAAGAGAACCACGGAAATCCCTTTTCAGAGTGAGCCGAAAGTGCCCTTACAGTATTCAAGGTCAAGGCGATGCATACTGCAAAGACAACCTAAATGTTAAAAGCTTATATTGCATATACGTACTTCAAATAGGCTAATAAGAAACGAAGAATGAATAGAATTCCTAAGTAAGCATTGTTTAACAATGGAAAATCAAATAACATTTGACGAGCTTTTTTGACCTATTTTTTAACGTTTATTGCCTAATTCGGCGATGCTGATTACGATTATATGAGTTACATTTTTATAATGTCATTATTTTGGATGCAATAATCGATTCCTCAACATTCATAAACACAACCAAAATTACGTGTGTAGTTAGAGACATAAAGCCAAAACTAACATACAGTGCATTTTATAATAGTTCTATAGGTTTCCATAAGCGCACATAATGCTGAGATACACTGCAAATCAATACTACAATACTTTAATTCAAAAGCAGACCTTAGAGCTGTTTTTCCTTTTATGCATGCACTGTGCCCCATACATAGTCTCCCATTATTACAAAGTGCCAATGTCCCTGATACCATCTTTCCATAACCCGAACATAACCTGTTTTGCTAGGATATTGAATATGTTTCCTGTTCTTGGTACTTTTGTAATATGTAATGTCCACAATACAAAACAAACAGTTATCGTGATGGTTGGTTGGCTCCCTCCATGTTCGAGGAGCTATAAATGGCATACATTTTCTTCTTTCACGTAGTCAACCCTCTAAGGGAGAACCACAGCTTCCGCACGAAAGGTGAAGGGATCGCAACATTTTGGTCTTCGACTGGTACACCGACATAAGCTTCGTAGAAATTTATCCCAAATACAATTTTATGTTTTACCTATTTCGTTCCGATATGATGTCCACAAAGGTAACAAAATGTGTCTGCAAGCAGCTTATAACCTCTAGAAGATAACAGTCAATCAATACCTATAACCACAAAACTGCTACTGAAATTCACAAACCGAAAGACGTCATTTTGCATATATATACTAAGCACCAATGAACGCATCACTTCAGCCAATGAAATTCGCGTGAATCATAAATGACAGACAGATGTTCACTCCACGTCGAGTAATCAGTGCATTGCGTTATCTGAGAGGTATCTATTACCAAAGATAAATACATGGAAACCATTCGAGCAGCGCAACTATAAGTATTACGCGAAAAAAAGATGTTATTTTTTAAATCAGCGCGTCTGCTTCCGTACATATAACCTATTTTAATTAAAATCGGCAAAGGGTCGCAGGACAGTGACATTATTGGTCATGAGTTGTCTCTGGAGGGTTCTCCATAGAGAATTAAATGATTTTCATTTGAGTACAGGGTACAC
Source organism: Mantis religiosa (assembly GCA_030765055.1). Classification (NCBI taxonomy): domain Eukaryota; kingdom Metazoa; phylum Arthropoda; class Insecta; order Mantodea; family Mantidae; genus Mantis; species Mantis religiosa. The sequence goes on along the minus strand of CM060957.1, from coordinate 64,312,429 downwards.
GGGGCTTAGAGTTATCAGACACTCATCTTATCAGACTAATGAAATAAACTTTGAATGACTCCGTGGTACATAGAGCCTAGAGCTACCAGACATTCACCTTTCAGGATCAGAGAAACCTCCAACGTTAAGTCGTATCGGACGATGAATGAAATGATGTTCATATGAGTACCAGGTACATAAATCTTAGTGTTACCCGACGTTCATGTTTGGGGAACGGAAAAGACCTCCAACGTTAACTCATATCGGACGATGAATGAAATTATTTTCATATGAGTACCGGGTACACAGAGCTTAGAGTTATCAGACATTCATCTTTCAGGATCAGAGAAAACCTCCAACGTGAAATCTTATCAGACTAATGAAATAAACCTTAAATAAGTCCGTATACATAGAGCCTAGAGTTTCCAGACATTCACCTTTCAGGATCATAGAAAACCTCCAACGTTAAGTCGTATGGGACGATGAATGAAATGATGTTCATATGAGTACCAGGTACACATATCTTAGAGTTACCCGACGTTCATATCTGAGGAACAGAGAAGACCTCCAACGTTAAGTCATATCGGACGATGAATGAAATTATTTTCATGTGAGTACCGGGTACACAGAACTTAGAGTTAACAGACATTCATGTTTCAGGATCAGAGAAAACCTTCAACATTAAATCTTATCAGACTAAGGAAATAAAGCTTAAAAGAGTCCGTGGTACATAGAGCCTAGAGTTATCAGACATTCATCTTTCAGGATCAGAGAAAACCTCCAAAGTTAAATCATATCGGACGGATAAAATTATCTCCAAATGAGTCCAGGGTACATAGAGCTTAGTTTTAGCAGACATTCATCTATCAGCATCAGGGAAAACCTCTAACGTCAAGTCATATCGGAAGATGAATGAAATGATGTTCATATGAGTACTGGATACACAGAGCTTAGAGTTACCCGACATTTCTCTTTCAGGATCACAGAAGACGTCCAACGTTAAGTCATCTCGGACGATGAATGAAATGATGTATATATGAGTCCGGGGTACACAGAGCTTAGAGTTATCGGACACTCATCTTTCAGGACCAGAGAAAACCTCCAACGTTAAATGTTATCGGACGATGAATGAAATGGTGGTTATATGAGTACCAGGTACATAGATCTTAGTGTTACCCGACGTTGATCTTTGAGGAACAGAAAAGACCTCCAACGTTAACTCATATCGGACGATGAATGAAATGATTTTCATATGAGTACAGGGTAGAGCTTAGACTTATCAGTCATTTATTTTTCAGGATCAGAGAAAACCTTCAACTATATATAATTTGTTTTAACATTAATATATTCAAGATATGTGCATAGAATTGTTAAGGATGCCTAAGTATACTAATTTTATTAATGTAAAATGTCAAGGCTAGAAACAAGTGGCTAACATAATCGATAACATTAAATATAAAATAATTATATTGCGAAAAGTTTCGATGTTTGAGAGAAACTAATGGTGTGTTCGCGTTCAGCGCATTGCTTTTATCCAAAAGAACACTAAGACGGAACATAAAAACTTTGTTACGTAATGTAATCACACCTTTTAGATACTGATTCAGTTATTTTAGATCAAAGTCATGTTTTCAATATTTTAATCTTGTTATTTTAAATTTATTGAGAAAGGAATTCATTGAAAATTATTAAAATTTGCAGTAGAAAGGGAAAGAGAATTTAGAAAAAGGTAAAATAGTGATATAAGATGTGGAAGCAAAGGAAAATGAATATTCTTAATGTGTTTATAGACGATAATATTAGTTTAACTGTTTAAGAAATATTGTTTGAATATTAAATTATTTAAAAGTGATAAAGAAAATATTATGAAGATTACCAAATATGCTCATAAAAAGATAACGTAAACCAATGAGAAATTATTGAATTGGAAGTCAGGGCCCATTCTATAATTTCAGATAAGCTGGAAATAAATTCATTCTGTGCATGGACGACGTAGAGGATGGAAGCAAAGCGATCTGTGTCGACCCGTCAAGGAAAAATACATAATCACTATAAAAGGAATTTCTACTCTTCATAAATCATGAATTTTGTGTTATGACTTGTTTATGTTAACGTCTGAAAGAATCAAAACTAAATATTGGAAAGGAAGATAAACAAACATTTAATTTATTTACTCAATTACTTTCATATACTCCCGTCCGATACTACGCCCGAGGTAAGAGGTTCTCAGGCGACGACTGCAACTGCCGTAGGCAACTACGAGAGGACATCGTGACCCAGAGCATCACAACGAGCCCCGAGGACAGGAAGCTGCAGCATCCCAACACCGAGATCCAGGAGCCTCAGCGCGGTGCAGTATCTCATCATCCGAGTAGACATCCTGTCACAACACTTACTCCTACAGTGGGACTGATGATAAAATAAATATTTTAGGAAAAATACATTCCAGACCTAGGTTTAATGTACCTTTCAGGAATTTACCAGTTACGGAATGAGGCATCTGGAGAAAACCTCACACATTTTTATGTAGAAAGCTCGATAGATAGTGGATACCCTATCCTTAGACTAGGGAGGATAATAGTAATTTCAATGATTTTCTTTTTACTTGTTCCATTTATACCCCGCCTTTAACTCCAATGGTCATATCGGCGGCCGTACTCCTGTGGAACATACCGAACCCGGGACCCCTGAAACGGGAGGTAGGTGTTATAAAGACTGAGCTACGGGCCAGAAAATTAAGATTTGTTAGAGCCATTTTTGACAAAACAGGATTTTAGAAAAATGTTCCAGTTAAGCATAAATCTGAGTTGGGATGTTTGCTTCAAAACCTTATTTGGCATCCTTGGAAGGTGCTGAATTAAATACTAAGTTTAATAAACTTTTGTTTCCGCTTTCATTGCGGGAACACAATGGAACTTTCTCTAAATGAAATGTTTTTGTATTTAAGGGACGTCAAAACATGCTTTTCCGATAATATCACGGTATCGAAGTATCTTGTGGAATATAATGCCTATATTTATTCTGCGGAGCAGAAGAGCAAAGAACTTTTAATTTGAAAAACAGGGCACATATTCTCTGACAAACGAGGACAAACACATACATATTTGACATATACTGTGTGCCTTAACGAAGTATACATTTTTGTGGACAAAGATTGGAACTCTTATGTTTTTCCAAATACTGAAATATTCTTCAGAATGAAGTGAAGTTCTGAGGACATTCCCACAAATTCGGGATACTCATTTCGTTTATAATCATAAACATTGCAAGTTTGATAAGAAAAAGTAAAATGCATACTTCTCCACTCACATTGAAAACTTATATTTCAATTAACATGCTTTATGGAGAAGTTATGTTCATATATTTGGACATGATTAGGAGAATAATGAGAAATTTATATGCTTAGAATTACCTTGCCTTTAAAAACTAAGTATTGAAATACCAAATATATAATTTTATGCATATTTCGTCTACAATATGTGTTTATGACAATTTTATCCACATAAAGATTACCAGTAATCGTGGACTGCCATCTACTGGAGTTATGCTTTCGTTCTAAGTACCAACGAAACTCCACTGCTATCTAGCGGGTTTAGTTGACGTTAGCAGCAAGAACTGTGTACCAATTTTACAGTCATATCATTCTCTGATATCGACATTCCACTAAGTGTTTAGTTTTACTTCATGCTATTTGAGAGTAGATATTTATATTTCATTGGAATACAGGCGTTAACACTCGCTGAATAAAAATAATTAAAAACCTAAAATAAGAACTGAAGCTTTCCTGGCGATGAATACGCTCACTTTCTTCTCGGGCAGCCAGCCAGTTGAAAAGATCATTAGATATTGTAACGCGAGCGCTGGAACACCCTGTGAAGCAGCTGGGAGCGGGAGTTGGGGGAGGTCCGTGTGAGCCACACCTCCCCCTCGTCTGTGGTGACAAGGCGGCGGTCGGGAGAAAAAACATGCTCGTGCCGTCTGTTTCCTTACACCTGGTTCTCGATCTTTCTGTTACTGGAACAATCCTGTAAACACCAGAAGTCGGCGATATTCATATATAAAGGGGGTTACAGACAGAGAGAGTAGAGTAGAGTTGGTCAGTTAGTGAGTGAGGAGACAGTCGCAGTTCTTGGTGTAAGAGTTAGTCAGTGACGTGTTAATGTACGAGAAGATTGTGCAACGGAAGACTGTACGTAACTGGTATGTGCATCGGAGTTTATGTAATCGCGAGTACAAGGAAATTGTAACGGACGAACTGGGGAATTGTAATTGTGTGCAGCACGTAATACTGTGTAATTGGCAAGAGTTTAACTGTAAGTCGGTGGAAATAAAGAACATTGTTGAGTTTGTGTAATTGGACTTTTCATTTCACGAACCCACAAAGTCACACTGGTGTCAGGAAGCGGGAAAACAACATAACATCACCGAACATTACAACCATGGAGGCAGCATTAGAAAAGATTTTAGCGGAACTGAAAGAAATGAAGACGGCCAACGACAACATCACCGCCGAGTTGAAACAAATGAAGACGGCCAACGACAACATCACCGCCGAGTTGAAACAAATGAAGACGGCCAACGACAACATCACCGAGAAGATGGAAGAAATGAAGGCCGAGTTAACCACAGAAATGAGAGCAGCGAACGACCGTCTGGCCACGGAAATGAAGGTGGCGAACGAGGCTCTCGCCGCCAAATTTGAGGAACGATTGGCCGGCGTGAGGGATAACGTCACGAATCTGGGCAAGCGGATGGGTCAATTAGACGACCGCCTTAATGATTTAGAGGAAAACCGGCCTTATGTGTGGACGGAGGACGCCGAAGACGCTTTCCAGCACCCGAAGGGGACCCTGTGCAGTGCTCCAATTTTGGGTTTCCCACAACCGGGTGGCGCCTTCATTGTGGACACCGACGCTAGCGAGCATTACATTGGAGGTGTCCTATCGCAGATCCAGGACGGCCATGAGCGCACAAGAGTGGAAGAGAAGGAGCGTGCCGCAGCAGTCCGAGTAGTTGTGGCAGTGCCTGCTGAAGGCTGGGATAGCGCAGGCCTGAGGAGGGAGCAGCTGGCGGACGCAGACTTGGGGCCACTCTTGAGGGAAGTGGACGCAGAGACGAGACCAACCTGGGAGGACATCGCACCAAGGAGCACCACCTACAAGTCGTACTGGGCCCAATGGGACTCGTTGAAGACCAGAGAGGGCGTGCTGTTCCGGGTATGGGAGTCACCCGATGGGAAGACGCAGAGAGAACAGTTGGTACTTCCCCGGAGCAAGGTCCCGGAAGTCTTGGAGGAAGTGCACGCCGGTACTTCAGGAGGACACCTGGGAGCGAACCGAATGATTCACAAACTACGGCAGCGCTACTTCTGGCTGAGACTCCGAGCAGATGCTGGTGGTACACCTGGACCGCCTCGCACGCTACGATGGGGCTGTTCGGGGCGAACAGCTTTGAGGAGGGAGCAGTGTAACGCGAGCGCTGGAACACCCTGTGAAGCAGCTGGGAGCGGGAGTTGGTGGAGGTCCGTGTGAGCCACACCTCCCCCTCGTCTGTGGTGACAAGGCGGCGGTCGGGAGAAAAAAAATGCTCGTGCCGTCTGTTTCCTTACACCTGGTTCTCGATCTTTCTGTTCCTGGAACAATCCTGTAAACACCAGAAGTCGGCGATATTCCTATATAAAGGGGGTTACAGACAGAGAGAGTAGAGTAGAGTTGGTCAGTTAGTGAGTGAGGAGACAGTCGCAGTTCTTGGTGTAAGAGTTAGTCAGTGACGTGTTAATGTACGAGAAGATTGTGCAACGGAAGACTGTACGTAACTGTGTATGTGTATCGGAGTTTATGTAATCGCGAGTACAAGGAAATTGTAACGGACGAACTGGTGAATTGTAATTGTGTGCAGCACGTAATACTGTGTAATTGGCAAGAGTTTAACTGTAAGTCGGTGGAAATAAAGAACATTGTTGAGTGTGTGTAATTGGACTTTTCATTTCACGAACCCACAAAGTCACAATATCAACGTTTCAGGAGTGTGCATCTCTCCCATCATCAGGATATTTATAAAATGCTATAACTACAAATGAAATACTGGATATAACACAACTATAAAATGTTATAAATTGTCTATAGTTGCGTTATATCCAGTATTTCATTTGTGGTTATACCATTTTATAAATGTCCTGATGATGGGAGAGATGCACACTCCCGAAATGTTGATATCTAATCATCTTTTCACCTGGCTGGCTGCCCGAGAAGAAAGTGAGCGAAATAAAACCTTTTTGAATAAGTCAACATTTTCGTAAAGGAAATTTCATAATACACTTCTCGTCCAAGAGCGGGACGAGAAGTGTATTATGAAATTTCCTTACTGTGCATACATATGCCCGCCTTGCTAGCGTAGATGGTAGCGTGTCTGCCTCATGTTCAAGAGGTCCCGAGTTTGAATCTCAGTTAGGGTGAGTTACCTGGGTAAGGTTTTTCCGGCGTTTTCCCTTTTCCTGAAAGACGAATGTCGGGTAGCTCTAAGCTCCCCCGGATGCATTTGAGCATCATTTCACCCATTTCATTCATCGTCCGATATGACTTAACGTTGGAGGAAGTAAATTACAAAACAAACAATATACTGTACAATAATACCCAATTTAAACAAACGTTTCGATTTGAATCAAATTCCTCACAAACACACGCACAAGCATAAAAACCCAAATTTGTTACAACTTTGATATTTTCAGAAAATCTGAACACTGTATTTCTGATAAAGTATCTGTATGGATATTTTCCCTGTAAAGATATACCTTTCTGACCATAAATAAAGTTACATGTACAAGCAGGGAGCTCCTTGAGATATCGCGGAAAGTCAGACCTCTGTTTAATTTACCTTAAATTGAGACGACAGTGTGCGTTTTGAAGTGCGCTTGGCGAGATTAGCAGGAGCTTCGAGAGAGAGAGCATCGAAGGTATCGGTGCGCCTCTTGACGAACATCTTCGAAATTATTTCGTTTTGGGATGCATAGATTTCCAAAATTACAGATTAATGACTATGTATCTGACGGTGCCGTTAATACCATAGTCTGCCAGCGAACCTCTTGCTTTCCAAAACTGCGCGTAATTCTCAAGAAATATACATACTTCTCTCTTCACAGTATAAAGTTAAAATACAAAAAGCATCCTTTATGGTCAACTGATATTCATATGTTTTGAAATGATTTGGAAAATAATGACAAATTTACTTGCTTGAGATCACCTCTTCTTTGGAAATTAACTATTCAAATAAAAACTGTATACTTTTATGCATATTTCTTCTGCAATATGTGCTTATGACTATTTTTCATAAATAAAGTACTATTAAACATCCACTGCCATCTATTGGTGTTATTCGTTGGTTGTATCTTCCATACGGTTACAACGGAACTTCACTGCTATCTAGCGGCTTTATTTGAAGTTAACAGCAAGAACAAGTACCAATTTTACATTGATATGCTCTGAAATAAACATTCGTCTAGGTGTTTATGTTTACTTTATATAACATGCAATTTGTGGGTTTAGCAGGTCTTGCTTTTCAACAAGAAAGTCGATATCTATATTTTATGGGAACACAAGTTGCACAAAAGGAATTTAAAAAAACGGCGTGTGTGTGTGTGTGTGTGTGTGTTTGTGTGTGTGTGTGTGTGTGTGTGTGTGTGTGTGTGTGTGTGTGTGTGTGTTTGTGTTTGCACTCACTTGTTGGTGCATACGTTGGCAAGCAAAAACGAAAGGTCGGTTAAATATTTAACTTTCTGTTAATGTGCTCAGGAGTCCTGTTCAATCGGAGAGATACTTGCCTATCTGATAAATCGTAAGAGGTGGACACAATGTCACTTCAGAAAAACATTTTATCCCGTTTAGTCACGAGATTGTCGCTTTAGCAATAAAGTCATATCCCGACTGCAATACGTTTTAAATTATAATTATTTGAAACAATTACAACATTGGTTATATAAAACTATACAAAGAAATTACTTTTATAAAGTCTAATATTCTGGAAGACAGCTGGATCCCTCAAAAACACCAAGGGATCAGCAGGAACATCACGTCGATTCACATCGAAGAGAGGGTACTTTTGTAACTACATGATTTTCCCATAAATCACACGATTGAAGTCCAATGCAGTGAACCTTTCCTAAGTGTTTAAACTTTCTTTGAGTATTCCAATTCTTATACTTTTCTAAAAATGGAATGATGATGACAAAAATATAATGATGAATTATATTAATTATTTCTTATTATGAGTATGAACATAATCAGCAACAAAATAATTTTTTAGAAATGTTAATCTCGATTAGCATAAGGTAAGAATATTTGCAACAAGGCTAGAAACAAAATGTTAAACCAGGGCTGCTTTGCAGCGTAGGTTCAATTAGGTAGCAGAATTACTCCAGTGTATTCATGTACGAGTATTTCAAAACCCTTTTCAATATTTAAGTTTTGTTATTAGGCTTTACAATTTCCAGTGGTTGCCTTTAGTTCCAGTTAAATTCCTCCAAATGCTTCTATCCTGCCATTGCCCTTCTTCCAGTCCTCTTTTCTGTATTGCTTTATTAACTTCATTCACCCATGTCAAGCGTGCCCTTACTCGTTCTCTTCTTCCAGAAGCTATCAAGTTAATAACATTACATGGTAATCTTTCTTCCTTTATTCTTTTCTCGTGTCCATACCATTTTAATGTCCTTGCTTCTAGCCTAACAATTATCGATTCTTCTGCATCCATTTCCAATCTTATGTAATCATTCATGATATGCTTAATTCTTGATATTCTCATACTCCTTAAGCCATGCGGCCCTAACCAGAGTCATATTCCGTAGCCATAGGCTCTGTCTGTTAATCCGCCCAGCGTTTTCTTGTTTAACAGTAAAGACAACAATGTTTTTTTACAGATAGTACTCCCTTCTGACCTGACCAGAGCCCCTTCTGCTGGTTTTCGGAGTTCCTGTTGGGCCTTTTCGGCTACCGTAGAGGTCTCGGAGCCCAGTGCCCACCGTACATCACCCCAACAGGCATTCCCATACTTTCCATCGCCCACCCCTTGGGACGGTCCTCCGCCGTGGCATAGCGGGCTAAGGTAGCATGGCTTGGTCTCTGGCCATGGAAAGTGGCCCGGGTTCGATCCATGTGGTGGGGATTTTAGGTCCCGGGTATAGGACCGGTGCCCACTCAGCATCGTGAGGAAAGTGAGGAGCTTACGCTAGGTAAGCGGCCCTGGTCACGGAAACCAACATTCCGGCTGGGAGATGCCGAGATGCTGACCACATCTGCCCCCCCGTATCGGTTGGATGATCGTTCACCTCAGCCGCGCGTAAGTGGGCGTGAGACCGGCAGTCGGGTTGGTAGGCCTTGGCCCTGTAAGGGCTGTCGCGCCAGTGGTTTATTTTAACCCCTTGGGACGAGGACCTCAGACTTTGGAATTTTTTTGCTTTATCAAATTGAATTCGAACATTTATAAGACAGAATTTTAGCTTAATGAGGCTTTTAATACTGAAATAAGCATCAAAATTGTTAAGTTATTTTCAAAGTTACCTTAATCATATAAATGTCTTACTTTGTAATATTAGTATAGATTATAATATAGAAATAACTTGAGAGGAACATAAACGAAACTTTTTGAGAAGGTTTACACGCAAACATTGGTATGATATGTCTATTAATTTAACTAGAACGATGGACGAGTGCGTTTGCACAAATGTTTGACTAAAAAGCTATTTGTTTTACTGTTCTCCAAGCGACTTGTGTAAGCAAGTTGAATCGATTGCGTTGGTGGGATGCCTTTTTGTGTAGTTAACTGCCCATTCACTATGCTGCACTAGTGTAAGTGGTTTACCAGCGCATGCGCACTGTCAGTGCGGCAACAATTTTCCTGAATATTGCCACAAAAAGTGTTTGAAACTGAAGCTCATCTTTTATGTGACTATAGGACCGCATCACAAATATAACTGGTAATATATGAAGTACGCAATTTAATTATTGCAGTTTTCATGTTCAATTCGATTCAGAAATATAGTGGAATTAGATTTGATAATTTATTGCCTTGAGAAATTCAAATATACATTTCAAATTTACGAAAGCTATGAAATGTGTCATCATGTCGATACCTTAAAAGGAGCTATGAGCTTCTCTCGTCTGATTCATTTATTTTTAGATTCCTGGTAAATTAAATTACTCCGAGTTTTCATTGCTGCAAGAACCGAGCGGGAGAGCTCAGGCGGCCCGCATTCGAGAGGCCCGGGTTCGATTCCCATGGCCGACCTACCTGACCCATGAGTATTTTCAGAGGTTTTCCGGGTCCCTAGGCGAATGCTAGGTAGGCTAATTACATACCCCGAATTCTTGTTTATCCATTTCAACTCCAGCATCATCTTACATCATCTCTCATCTGGTAGGCCGCGCCGTGGCTCAGTGGTTAGACCGCTTGGCTCTCACCAAGGCGGCCCGGGTTCGATCCCAGGCGAATTCAAAGTGAGATTGTGGTGGACAACACGGTGCTGCGGCGAGTTTTTCCCCGCCATCTCATTCCACCGGTGCTCCATCTTCATCTCATGTACCACCAGAATCACCGCCTGCGGTGCCGGGCGTTAAACACTACACATTTCATTTCTCATCTGGTAGTTTTTTCAGGATAGAAGTGTCGGCGGGTGTCTCGGAGGTGCATGGCGGAATTATCTGCTCTGATGAAAACTACTTCCTCCTGCGGTAGGTCGGTTGCTGGGACCATTTCAGCACCATCAGCCAGGTACCTTTGGGGCTCGGATCGCCTGCCTTGGTACCATTAGGGCTCGGCTTCTGGGCTCGATGTCGTCCCACAATGGGGGTGCGAGTTCGATGTCCTGGCCTGGCGGGGAAAGTCTCTATCCAAGTAAGCTGTAGAAACCCTGCCCTCTGTACTGTCGTGGCTCTTTGGCTCGGTCGTCCTCTGTTTCCATTGCCTCATTCTTCCTCTCGGGGGTGCCTCAACTTGGGGGCATAGGAACAATGGGCCCAGCATGGTAGCCTACGTACCGAATCCCCTACGTAATGAAATCCCAATCCCAATCCCATTGCTCCAAGAGAAGTACAGCATACTTTCACAGAAAAAACAAATTAATGCGGGCTTGCCAAGCTTGGAAAGCGTTTTTCAGGGTCCGAAAACTGTGACCAAAGGTTTTTCTTGAACACTAGGTGAATACTGGTTTGAACAGTTTATATTAACGGATTCCGGTCCCTGCATTTAATTTCACGTTCATTTCAATAGGAGCATTTAGGGTCGGATATACTTATAGCAGAAAGGGAGTATGGCGCTGCCATATGACGATTTTCCGCACTGAATGAGCGCATGGCTGGTGTTACAGTCCCTTTCAAGTGATGGGCAGGTGTCGAGCGGCAGTTGGCTTAGTGACGAACCAGTGGCTTGGTTCCAGCACATCCGAGAGAAGTCATCACATTCTCCAAGGGTCTGACATCAATAACGTCTGTAAGTTCAATATGCAATCCCGATGTATGACCGCGCCGTGGCCGGGTGGTTAGGCCACTCGACTCTCAACAAGGAGACCCGGGTTAGATCCCAGGTGACCGCATTTGAGACTCGTGTTGGACAAAGCGGCGTAGGGACGGGTTTCTTCCGGGTGCTCCGGTTTCCCTCGCCATCTCATCTCATTCCATCGGCGGTTCATCTTCATTTTATGTATCAGGATTTCACTACGGAGGGGATTCGGTACGTAGACTACCATACTGGGCCCATTGTGCTTATGCCTCCAAGTGGGGCACTCCCGAGAGGAAGGATGAGGTAAGAGGAGAGAGAGGGTGGCCGACCAAGCAACCACGTTAGTGCAGAAGACAGGGTATCTACAGTTTACTTAGATTGAGACTTCCCCCTACAGACCAGGACAACGGACACACTCCCCTACCGCGGGGCGGCAACTAGCCCAGCAGATGAACCCCAAAGGTCCCTAGCTGGTGCTTCCGAAATAGTCCCACCAGAGGCGTGGAGACCGGCAACCGACCTACCGGAGGAGAAAGTAGTGTACCTCAGATCATATCATCCCACCATGCACCGCCGAGACACCCGCCGACACCTCTACCCTGAAAGAGATCACCAGATAAGAGATAATTTGAAATGATAATGGAGAGGTAATGGAGGGTCTAGAAAGTTGGGGGATGTAATTAACCTACCCAGCATTCGCCTAGCGACCCGGGAAAACCCCGAAAAACCCATGGGGATGGAGGTCGGCCAGGGGAAGCATACCCGGGCCTCTCGAATACGGGCCACAGACGAAACCGCTTGAGCCATACCGCTCGGTCATTTTATGTATCAACGGTGTCACCGCCTGCGGTGCCATATGCAATAAATGCGGGAATCCCTGCTGCTTGTAATCCAATACAATTCACTCCAATGGACTGGCCCAGCAAGTTGCAGACCTGTAGTTGGAGAACTAGAAGTACAATATTACTCAGCATTCCAATTTAATTTCCGATATGCTTTGTTGTGTACCGAAATGTTTAGTATTCCAACTCAGTGTAATGCAATGTAAGGTAACTTTACATATATACATTAAAATGAATAAAATTTACTTATGTATATAACCATAATTAAAAATTAGCTCACTGTTAAATTAAGAGTTATGTAATATTGAATCCATCGAAATGAATGAATCGAAATGGAGTGAGTGAGTGTGCGGTGGTTAGGGCCCGTCGACAACGGGGTTATTTTGGCCCGCATAAAATAAAGGTAGGGAATCTTATTACAAAGGTTAGCAATATATTAATAACCTTATGGCAATAAAACTGAAAGGACAAACTTCTGCATAAGTGTTGATAGAGGAGGTATATCTACTGAGTCATATTTCCTCCACTTAATGCTCTGTTTTTAACCTCAAACCATTCAGAATGATTGAGAGTTTTAATTCCCTATCAGAGTTATTGCATTCGAACTTCGCTGATTTCATTTGTTGTTGCTCTTAAGATTATTTTGTACTAGTGACTGGTAACATATGTCAAGTGAGATGGAATTTAATATGAAAATGAACTGACGGAGAGAGAAAGAATGATGAATAGAGAAGCTGTGAGTAGGTGAAGGATTGAGATGGGAAAAGAAACGTACAGGAAAGATAAATAAAGTTGAAAAAAGGCTGAGAGGTAGCGAAGTTCAGCGTCTCAGCACTTAACGTAATATACCCATATATGATAGTTAAAAGTACATTATTACACGCAAGATCAATGATAGTGAAGAGTTATTGGAAGATTTGTCAATAACTTGGTAGTACAAGATACCCTATTTCGGGTATAACAAAATAAATCTGTTTTAAATATATACAACGTTTAGCGCTATGAAAAGTGATTGTTTAGTTTGCCAAATGTATTATGGCTCAGTATAAAATGGAATCGATGATTATTTTTTTTTTCAAATAGTCAATCGGACAACAGGAAAGACAAGGAACATGACACGATGATTCATTTGATGGGCAGCACCATGGACAATAGACAAACATGTCAGGATAACATGATCAGCTTTTTCCCCGATTAGTACAATACCACAATAAACAAGATTAGGTGTATACAACATAATTAAAGTGTAATCGAACCCACTCCCTTCCTCTATCTATTGCGCGAGACGGCCGGCATTCGCCGGGGAACTCACGCCAGCACTGGCGGATTGCAATCTTTACCTTATGCCAGATGCTGGAAATGTTGACCTTCTGCTCTTAAACAGGCAGCATATTGTGACTTTGTCAGTTCGTGAAATTAAAAGTCAAGGATACAAACACTAAAAATTGCTCTATATTTCCGTAGAAATCAATCTGACAGTCCATAATTACGTCACATACACAATACAACTTTCAAGGTCATCGGCCACAAGCACAGCTCACACCGCTGTTCACGCGCTCGTGTCCAATTACCGACTGACTGACTCTGGCAGGTGGCGTCTCCCTTTTTATAGATTACTCACTATCCGGAATGTTCTCAAACAATCAAGACGGCGCTAGAAGAGAGACGAACTCTCTAGAAATCCATCTCATTCCCCCCACCGTTTCGGCGAGCTTTTATCTCCGCACTGCACTGCCCGTCTCTTTGAACTAGTCGCCCGCGCCGCCTCGAATCAACAATGCGTACACGACAATATCTCCTGTAAATATTCTCGTCCACTCTCTAAAGCTCATTAGTAGGTATTCCTGTGATTTCTTGCGCTAAGTTTCTCTTAAGTCTCTATAGAGTGCGAGGATTGGAACGATGCACGTCTGTTGAAATTGAATCCCTATAGCTACACACGTGTGCAGGTGTTAAAGCCAAATGATCCCATTAAACTTGTGAGTTATTGTAACTTGTTCTTTTTTTTCAATTCGTAGAAAGATGTTTCACTGACCCAGAGCTTTTGTTTTTTCCCTGACGAATCTTGGTTTCATTTAACTAGACGTTTGAATACTCACAACAGTCGATACAGGGCTTCAGTAAGAACACATCATGGATGAAGTTATAGATGAAACACCTCATTATGATGAAAAAATTGGAGTGTGTACCATAAGTGCTAGAACAATAATAGGGCCGTTACACTTTAATGAAATAGTAAATTTAAATCATTTGGCAGAAGAAGAGAAATTGTGAAGCTGGTCCAGCAAGATTCTGCAGCAACACATACGGCTGTTTGATGACAGAATAATTAGTGTTGATTTGGGGTCACCTCGTTCGTCTGACCAAACAATTTTGACTTTTATTTATGGGGTTCCTTAAAAGACAAGGTGTATCTTTCCAATCCTCGTACACTACAGGAACTTAGGAAAAACATTGTGCAGCAAATCACAGCAGAACCTGGTGCTGAGATTCGGAGAGTGGGCGAGAGTAATTACACGAGATATGCTGCCTGTTTGAGAGCAGAAGGTCAAAATTTTCAGCATCTATTAATAAGATAAGGATTCTAGTCCACCTCTACCTGTGTAATTTCCCCGGTAATTGCCAGCAGTCTCGCGCTTTAGGGAGAGGGCGTGAGTGGTTAATTTAAGCTCAAGCTAATTTAACTACCTATATCATATGATCAACGCTTCGTGGGTGATCAGCCGTGGAGCTTTCGGCAATTGCAATCTCCGTAGCCTTCTTCAGGATTGTTGATTTGTAATGCTCGCCGTGAAAGCTTCAAATCTTATATCATATGATGTCCTGCGCCGTGGCTAAGGCACATGCCGTGGTCCCTGGCCACGGAAAGCGGCATGGGTCCGATCCCCTCCATGGGGATTTTAAGCCCCGGGTAGAGGACCAGTGCCCACTCAGCATTCGTGAGGAAAGTGTGGAGCTCAAGCTAGGTAACGGCCCTGGTCACCAAAACCAACGTTCCGGCTGGGGCTGCCGAGATGCTGATCACACCTCCTGCCCGTATCGGTTGGTTGATCGCCCACCTCGCCGTGTGTACGTGGGCCTGAGGTCGGCAGTCGGCTTGGTAGGATATATGTTCGACCAATTACACAAAGATGGATGATAATAATGGATATATTTATTAGCTTGTTTGTCGTATGGTAGAATGGATATCACACCAAGATGGGTATGTGATAATGCTGAAACACTTGGTTGGTTTATTGGGTACTACTGTAAGTAATAAAAAGTTATGTATATCATATGATATGTACATGAGTATATGACTTACTTGATTAGTCTGCCATATAGTGTCATGGAAAATAGGAAAGATGGATGCCAGAGGCCAATACGTTTGGTTTGCTTATCGAGTAAGCACTGTGGGTAATAGACGAGATAATGTTTGGTTTATTTGTCGCATAGTACCTCGTGTAAGAAACAATCATTTTACATGACCAAAGCGCTATGTTTAGACAGTTTATCAAAGAGTAAGCAACCATTTAAACAACTAAACATATTGAATCGGCTATAGAGTGCAATCAAAAGCTAAATTGTCGTTATTATTAGGAAATATATTACGAATTTAATCTGACATGAGTCAACAATTCATTAGTATTTCCAGTAATTTAATTTGATTTCAGGTCTTGAATATCAGATCAATTGTTCTTTCACAACTTTACATTTCCAAATTGGACTATTATGTTACTCTAAATGGCATTAAAATGAATTCATATGTGGGTAATTTGATTGCTGAAATCGCTTCCTAAAACAATTCTTCTTCTTCTTCTTCTTCTTCTTCTTCTTCTTCTTCTTCTTCTTCTTCTTCTTCTTCTTCGTCTTCTTCTTCGTCTTCTTCTTCTTCTTCTTCTTCTTCTTCTTCTTCTTCTTCTTCTTCTTCTTCTTCTTCTTCTTCTTCTTCTTCTTCT